>JABXWE010008578.1:0-37698 GCA_014611495.1 Limonius californicus | reverse complement strand
AAACTTTTGAACAATTCTGTCAATGGAGAAACAATCAAGGGGTACAAGGTATCAGTGAATAATTTTTTCGTTAAATGTCATTTTTTGTGTGGTTGTGTTGCTAACGATTAAAGTGTTGCTAACGAATAAAGTGTTGCTAATGAGTAAAATAAAACATTTCCTTTGTGAATTCTACTTAATCAAATACATAGCTGTTTTCCATTAAGGATACAAAAAAATACTATTACCCAAGACGTTAGTTTTCTCTTCACCTCCTTCTGCTGTAACAGTTAATTTTCTTTTTTTCTGTTTTTCAAACTTTCCCAGTTCACGCAAATTTTTTTCTAACCGTGCAAATATTTTGGTATCAGGAACCTGTCTTTCGGGATACAAGTCCGCGTATCTTTCAGCAGCATTTCTTGCATTGCGAAATGCTCTTGCATACACAAAAAGTATATCGACTTTTTCTTCATTAGAATACTTGCGTAAGCGTCATTTGGATTAGATTGGATAGTCAATTGTTAGTTAGTGTGTTAATATTAATTTTATGGGTTTATTTTTAGTTAAAGTACCATGTATGATACATGGTTGAATTCGTTAATTTTTTTCCAATTCTTCCATGCAAAAATCCAATATGGCAGGAATAGGAAAAACAAAAGATAGTACCTAGCCGTATCTGAAAATTTAGGAGGTGTAAAAAATAAACAGATTGGATGAAAATGTAGGTAATTGTGTATGTTTTCATGTAAACCTTTCAGTTTTTTTAAATTCCTTTAAATAAAAAAGTTAGAGCGATTTTAAATTTTGACTAATTTTCAGTTTTTTCAAATATTTTGAGAAACCTAATATTATCAAATCTTGTTAGAATTCTACTTTATCAACAGTCACATGACTATTTTAAGTTTTCTCACAGATGTCAACGAACTTTGCACCTATTTGTGCATGCTCACAGACAGAATTTTGTACAACATTTTGTGAATAAATTTTGTACAAAATTCTGTGCCGGGTCATACAGGTCTAAAGCTAGGAAAAATGTTACATTTTTATTTGTTACAGTGCTTCCATAACCAGTTTATACATATTTACACATTATCTGGTTTGGAATTCTCATTTAACTATTTTAATATGGGAACAAACTGTTAAATTTTGCCATTGTAATTTCTAACATCTAGTTTTACAAATACGGCAAAAAATACACAATATCATAGCTCACTTGGAATCAGGTAAAAAATCATAAATAAAGTCTACGATGCATGAGCTAATAAAGTATAAACCACAACCTAGAACCTATGTCATTTAGTAAAGCAAGAACTAGACAGCTTAAGAATCCAAAGGTACATTTCCTACCTAGAAGAGATACAACCCAGCGATCCATCTATGTGATTGGCCACCAAACGACTGATAAGACAACCGAACGTAATCTATCCTGTGGTAGACAATAACTCCACATACTGTTCCAAAGATGAAAAAGCAAACTTATTAGCAACGCATCTCGAACAGGTGTTCATACTTAACATAGGCGAACAAAACGAACACTGCGGGTATCAAGTAGCAAACACAATAGCCAATTTTCAACTACAAGATAACGCAGAATAGCCCCTGCATCTGCCCAAGAACTTATATCATATATAGTAATACTACCCAATCGTAAGACTCCTGGGCCCGACTTAATAACTAATGAAATACTAAACCACCTCACCAAGAAGGCGGAGGCTTGGTTAACCACAATATGTAATGCCTGTCTTAGACTAGGACATTTCCGGACCCCTTGGAGAACTGCAATTATACTCCCATTTATAAAGTAGGAAAACCGAAGGACAACCCAGACAGTTACAGACCTATCAGTCTCTTATCAACTTTGGACAAGCTCCTTGAAAAGGTGAAACTTACCAGACTACAAGATGACCTACTGCTAAATGACAATCCCTCCTCAATTCGGCTTCCGAAAATCTCACTCAACCTCTCACCAATTGCTTAGAATAAGTGAAGCAATTGAAAAGCGGTTCGAGGACAAAAAATACACTGCGATTGTATTCATGGATCTGGAGAGAGCGTTTGATAAGGTCTGCCACAACGGGCTCCTTTACAAAATGATACTCCTAAACATTCAAAGTTACTTAATCATGATTACTCACTCCTTTCTGACCAGTAGAACATTTAGAGTCAGAATTAATTCATCATTATCCAGTACCAAACCCATAAAAGCTGGAGTGCCCCAGGGTAGCATATTAGGACCAACTTTATTTAACCTGTTCGTTCACGATCTGCCTACAGCTATCAACTCAACACTGGCCATGTATGCTGATGACACGGCGATAATATCACAGAGCTCCGGTGCCGAAACAGCAATCGAACACTTCCAAAACTCCATAAACATAACGTGTGAATGGTTCTAGAAATGGAAAATCGAAATAAATCCCGGCAAATGCCAAACGAAAATGTTTACCCTCAAACGATACGCCCAACTTACAAAAATAAAAAATAATGAAATAGACTGGAACGCAAAGGACTCAGCAGTGAAATATTTAGGTGTTTATTTAGATACAAAGCTTAACTGGGGGTACATGTCAATAAAAATCTCAAAGAGTGCCACAACAGACTGGGTGTATTATATCCGTTAATAAACCGCAAATCCCATCTTAGAACCGAATGCACTGTGATCATCTATAAAGGAATGCTCCGACCAATACTCACCTATGCATGCCCAATTTGGTGCAACAAATCAAAAACAACAATTGCAATTGCAATTAAGCGCCCGTGGTTTGTTCGCAATACGCAAATACATGAAGAACTAAGTGTTCCACTAATATCTGAGTTTATCAAGAAAACTACTGTGAAGTTTTACCAAAACTTAGTTTTATGTCCCAGTGCCACTAAATTAAATCTCGGACAAAAAGATATCCACACGCGCCTCAAACTACCCCAAGATTTAATCTAAAGACTGTATAACTTAAAATAAAATTAATATTTAACGCGGAAACTGTACGACAGAGGTGTGATTAGTCACTTAATCCTCTCTTGATTATAAGTTGGAGTAGTAGCTAGATGTAAGTACCAGTTAACAAAGCCGTGTATTGCACAGCCAGCTATAATAAATTAATCATCTTCATCATCATCATCATCTGACATGGAGCCGACTCGAGGGTCAATCCTGGATACGCCAGGCCCACCCCATGCTAGTAGGTGGGTAGGAACTTACGGGACAGGGTGGGATCGAGTGGGGCATTGCACAACGTTAGCATGTCTGCAATGCATACCGCAAGACACCGCTGCTGCAACACCGGGTAGTTAGTAAACCACGCATCAATGGGTGTTGAGTACGTAGCCCAGACCGTTATGCTCTTAAGCAGTTGAACCTATTAACTTTGATAGCAAAGTTTCACAATGTTCCGATTTCACATTTATCTCGTCTTCTAAGGTTACATGAATTTATTTTTTAATACGGAAGATAAAGAAGAATTTTGTTGCCTGCTTGCTAGTCGTGATTGGTGCAGCAAATTAGCATACTTGGAAGACATATTTGAAATACTGAATACGGTACATACAAGTATGCAGGCAAGGAAGGAAATATTCTGTCTTCAACTGACAGAATAAAGAGTTTGCAAGATAGATTAAATTTATGGTTAAGAGAAGTAAAAGAAGGGAATGTAATTATGTTTAAACATTTTTCTACTATGACAAATGTGAAAATAATACCTCTTATTTCGGAACATATACAAATATTACTCAATAATATAAGTCACTACTGTCCTTTACGTTTGAGGATTACGATTCGATAAGAAATCCATTCTTTGTGGACGTTAATGAAGTAAAGATAAACTTTGAAGAGCAAGAAGCGCTAATTGATTTAAAGAATGACGGCAATTTAAAACTGAATTATAAGGAATTGAATATTAATGAATTTTGGATACACATAAAACCAGAGTATCCTCAATTAGCTAAAAGAGCTCTCACAATATTATTACTAATCTCGACTTCATATTTGTGTGAATTTGGATCTTCGGCTCTTACATCCATCAAAAATAATAAAAGAGAACGTTTGCAAACAATCGAAGAAGAAATGAGAGTGTGTCTCTCCAATATTCCGCCCAGAGTTAAAAAATTTGTGCATCACATCAAGCTCGGATCTCGCTTTAATTAAAATTGTCATTATTTACGTATTTACGCATCTTTGTGTAATTTGATATATTTGATAATAAAACCAGATTTAAAAAACAATAGCCAGACCATTATTTTACGTGTAGGCATTTCGACAAAAATCAATGGACTTGAATTTTGATTATGGACACGTAGAAACGCTTTTTTTGCATTAAGATGTTACTTCAAACTGTCAATTTTTAACATTTTTTCCTTCCCCGTAGAGGGAGTCCCCTCCTCGGACCCCGCCCCAGCGTTGCGCGTAATATTCGTTTCCGCAAAATATGCATAGGGCCCATTAGCCCCCATTAGTATTGGCAATCTCCAGCATCTATGTTAATCACACAGAAGTAATAATATTGCCAATATTTACATTGAGTTTAAAAATAAACCTGCAATACGCTGGAATACTCACAATTATATTTAAAATTGATATTGAAATGAAGATATTTTAATAGAAATACCACAGTTTTCAATATTCCTACTTCTTATTTGCATAATCTATAATTGTGGATACACTCATAAAATCATGGTATCGCTGTCTGATTCACAATGAAATGCTGTAGATTTACATTCAATGCATTACAAGTCAAATTCTTACCATCTGGCATGTGTCCCTAGTCGCCCTATTATCCTCGATTGAGATTTATGGCCGTATTCCCAGAATTCGGTTTCTAGTTGAGACGCCGTTCTTGTCGGCCACTTTATGGTCAAAGGTTCCTACCTGCTCTCCCGTCCCGTGAAGCCCTTATGCTAAACTTCCGTGCGCTCCCATACATTTTATTGTAATATCTCCCGTTAGATTTAATTATATCTACATTAGATCCGACTAGACTACAATACTTTCACTTATCTTTCTCTATCTCTACATCTACATCCTCCCTGATTCTTGCTGTCTTTTCCGCTGGTTGATCGCTCCGCCGATTAAAGGTTGATTCAGACCGGCGGACGCGGAGCGGAAGCGGAGCGGATTCGAAACCGCGGCGGTACCGCTCAGAAATCGCTCTGCGTACATTTTAATGGGATGATTCAGAGTGCGCTACGGAGCGATAACGGAGAGATAGCGGGAAGCCGGCGGTGTGCCGGCGGAGCGGTTTTGAATGATCGGGGAGCGATTTTTATCGACAAACCGCACGGTTCGATTAAGACCGGGAGTGAAATATAATATTATTACAGTACAGCACAATGTCAGATGCAGGAGTTACAGATTTTTGATAATTTGTATCATTTCTTCGTATATGATCTCTTAATAAGTTTAACAGTTCATAGAATTTAACTACTGGCATACGAAAATATAGGCGTTTTCTTTTTTTGGTGGTACCATTCTCGGAGGCCATCACCACTAATACTTCTAATAACTCTTCATCAGAGCTGTCTGAACTGCTTGAGAACATCTTTAGAAACCTTTTAATAGATATTGTTTTAATTATTTAACTTATAAGTTGAACGCCTTATCAAACCAACCTCGTCGTCGAACTACCGCTTCCTGTATGAATGCCTATCAATCTAAAATCCGCCAACGATCTGCTCCGCTACCAAACAGCTCACACTCCGCGTCCACCGGTCTGAATAGACCTTAAACAGTTGATCGCGGCACGCTTCATTGCTTTTATAATATGCACTCTCACTTCACTTGGCGATTTCCTCCCCGAAAAAATCTAAACAAATCGCGGGAAAGTGCCCTACAGATCCACTAAATAACTTTAATAGATTTAATAAACTTATTTGCAGGTAACTCAAACAACTCTAATGTATTTTTTAAAATAATTCATGCTTTCAAACTTATTTATGTAAATTAAAGTTAGCCTACCATGGTGGTCTAGTGGTTAGCATACTTGCCTATAGATCCAAGGGAAACAAGTTCAAATTTGGCCAAGATTTTTCTGATGGGGAAAAATTTGAAAGTGGCGCTTCTGTCATATAAGGAGGGACCTAGGTCCCATGTCACTGTCATGTGCGGCACATTAAAAATTACTGAGGTTGAAACCACCCCAGGAAGGCAAAATTCATAGTTAGGGTGTACAATGGGACAAATACGGGGGGCGGGGACTGCAAAGATTCTTTTGGAAAATCACGTATTAGATCCAACTAACATTCACACATTTACTTTACCATTTCGTATTATGAACTTTTTGCCTAAAAAGATCACAGTAAAAAAATTGAAGTAAGATTTGCAATATTCTTATTTGCTATAGTTATCTTTTCATAACTGAATACAGTTCCGCATTGTTAACTTTGTTATTACAGGCAACAAACAACCAATAAAATATAAACGAATCAGTGTAAGGACATATTTTTATTACCACATCACATCACTTATTAAAGCATTTCGACCAATAAGAACAGTCTCCCAGTAAGTAAATCAATACACAATAAAATATAGACAAAGTATTCTCATATTAACATTTTAATTTTGTAATAATGTAATGATTCTATTACAGTTACTAGATATATTGCAAACATTAACAAACCCTTAATGGCTGTCTTCATTAAACGGTCTTTAATGTTTGATTAACATTATTTAAACTAATGTTTTATTATTCTTATTTTTTCCATTCATCCTTATCTTGATCCCACATAGATCCGATACCTTCAATAGGGTTAACTTGTAAATCAATCATGCGCCTAAGCTGTGCTCGTCTCTTATCTTCTGCGAAGCTGTCTGGAAGTGGACTATAAACTGAAACATAAAAACATCAAAATGTCACTAATTTTTACAACTTGAAAAGTGCACAAAAAAATATAAACGCCATTTTTTACATTTGGTGTAACAGTTTTTAGATTAGATGAAAAACAACAGATCTTAATTTTATGGATTGTAAAAATGTACATTCACATCACATAATCAGGAATGATTGTAATGATAGGCACTATGAAAAAGTCAATAGTTTGCATCAACCATTCTTAAATCATGTGCCTACAGTATCAGTTGGGTGAGACATGGAAATGGCTACGAAGGGGAGTACCAAAGTGAAGGAGAGCAAAGGGTGGGAGGAAAGCTGAGAAAGGGGCAAAAGAATGCGGTGGAAAGAAAAGGCGAGAAGACGAAAAGTAGGAAAAGGGAGAGAGGAGAGGTAATGGGAGAAGAGGAAGGAGGAAACAGGAGAAAAAGGAGCAAATGGGTCGAGAATATGAGAGAAGAAATAAGAAAGTGGTTAAGGGTTTGAGTCTTCTCCGTCTTTGCTTCAGCGTTATTTGAAGGAGGGGCCAAAGTTTTTACGCAGCATTATTACTGGCGATGAGAGGTGGGAGCATCATTTCACTCCAGAAAACAATGCGGCTTCAATGGTTTGGAAACACCCACGCTCACCTATAGCAAAAAAGTTTAAAGTCTCGACGTCTGCCGGAAAAGGTTATGGCGACGGTATTCTACGATAGCAAAGGACCCCTTTATACTGAATACATGTCGAAAGGGACAACAATAAACTCCAAAATGTACTGCCAGACATTAAAAAACTTAAGAAAGGCGATTAAGGAGCGCAGACCTGGAAATCTGAGTGCAGGAGTCATATTGTTGCATCATCATCATTCTCCCCCGAATCTCCCTCCCCTACATTTATTATTATTTATTTCGGTTGCTACTACTATTTCCAAATCCCACCAACTCAAAATTTTCTTTTCGATTCGGTCAATAACCTTTTGTCACACTTCTGCAGAAACTTTATTTAAAGATTTGTTCCACATAGTAAGTACCTTATCGTCTCCATAACCATCCCTATCTATAACCGCCAAACTTCTTCAATATTAGCAGTGGTATGGTGGTAAACATAATGCTACGTAACCATGTGAATTTAACAATTCATCAATTGCATATCTTTTTGGCTTTCTGTCTTATTTGGCATCAGGAGAGCGGGCAGGCCACGGCGTCGGTCAACCTCGACCTATCCATCTTGCAGGGAATTGCTCGTTAAGGAACTGGCGAGCTGTAATGTTGAAATGCGGTGGAGCGCCGTCATGCATGAACCACATGTGCGTTCTTATTTCTAAGGGAACATCTTCTAGTAATTCTGGAAGAGTTTTCCAACAAATCTCGGTATAAAGGTCCCGTCAGTCGGTTAGGGAATTAGGGAACAAGAAAGGACCTTTCAGAATATCACCGACGATGCCCGTCCAAACATTTATAGAGAACTTGTGCTGATGTCTAGATTCCATTATGGAATGGGGATTCTCGTCGGCCCAGACATGTGTATTGTGGAAATTAAATATTCCATCTTTGGTGAATCCCGCTTCATCTGTGATTAGTATATGAGAGAGAAATTGTGGATTTTCAGCATCCATCCTCAAAAACCATTGAAAAAAATTTCTTCTTGGTTGGTAATCTGTCGGTTGCAGACCTTGTACACGTTGTACATGATACGGATAAAGCATCTGATCATGTAATACGTTTCAAACAGTGCATTTACTGACTTCCTCTGCTGCAGCAATTCTCCGAATGCCCGTCCCAGGATTTCTAGTGATGATATCTAAGATTCTCTCCTCTAACTGCAGAGTACGAATCGACTCCGCCTACCAGAATCAACAGTACTTTTTGAAAATGACCCATGGTCCCTTAGGCGTTGATCCAGACGACTGAACGTTTTATCACAAGGAATTCGATGATTAGGAAACGTTTCATGGTAGATACGACGTGCCTGTCGCGCACTACCATAAGCATGGCCGTAACACAAATACATGTCAGCCATCTCCGCATACGTGTAATCTTCAGCCATTATAACAAGAGCAACACCGGCGCCGGTAGCTCGGATAGGTTGGCCGTATGCCTTTCACGCAGCTGTCCTGGGTTCGAATCCGGACGCCGAGGTCGGTGGTTTTTTTTCTGAGCGATAAAAAACGCTAAAACGGCCCGTCTTCTCGGAAGTAAAATCGTAGGCCCCGTGTCCAAGTGTTGTTGGGCACGTCAAAAGAACCCTCAAACAGGCTAAATTTCCAGGTGTGGTAGGATCGCTCCCTGGCGTCGGTGGTTAGCCATAATAGCAGAAATAGGCCGACGTTAAATAAAAAACAAACAAACAACAAGAGCAAACCTAATTTAAGGCGACACATATGACTGACAAGCACATACTAGACTTAAGTGAATTGTTATAATCAGAGTCCGAGCTAGTGGGACTTATCTTTAAAAAAAGTGCTACATCTCGGGCGGCGTTGGTTTGCGGACACAGTTTATTAAGCGTTTCTTACTTGTTTTGAAAGGTAGAACCAGACTCCAAATTTTGAGACACATGTTAGCAGACACCCTGTATATTTTTTTAATGGTATGCATTGTGGGTTCAGTGGAAATATATAGCGTGATTCACGTAACAATACAAGCTTATCACTCCAATAATAGGCAATCCAAAATACACATTACAAGATACTACCATATCTAAAAAATTTTATTGATGGTATTATGAATCTGCCGTGCCTGTTTGATATCCTGGATAGTTTACGGACTTAAGTTAAGTTCATTCAAATTAATAAACTGTTATACTTACTATTTTATAACATTTGATATACTTAAACTTAGATATTATAAATATTTACAAATAAGACATTGTTGTTTTCGTTTACACTTACTTTATTTGAAAGTTAACTAGTATAAAATACCACGTATACCTAACATAATACCTTCACTTTAAATTCATATATAGTAATATCTTGGAATATGTATTTTCGGTGGCCTATTTTTCAAATAGCAGGGTCATACTCGGAATCACCCAGTATACTTTTTTTCTATTTCAATGACAATTTCAGTTTTTTTTATGTTGCGCAGTTTCATAGATATTTATGCATTTTGCATCCTACAACTTCTATAAACTAAACTAACGAACTAATAATATTAAAGTGTTATACTAAATTATTAGTGTTGTTCCATTTAATTTAAAGTTGCTATAAAGCTGGGTAAAATTTAAAATCCAATTGTATAACGGAGAGTATACTCTATAGAGATATTTAGGATCATATTTAATCACAGCAAAAATAAAACAAGAAAATAATAAAACTTATAAGAAATCAACAATGAACAACTTGCAATGTTTAAATTATGAATGTTTTTGCTGTCAATACATTTAAAACCTACTTGCATGTTTGTTGTTAAAAAATGCAAATAACTAATGAAATAGTATACTTACCTTAGTCATTATTTGTATAATTTTTTATAAAAGTTTTTTTAATCAATATTCTTAGTTCTTAAAATAAGTAAAAGGTTACAGTTGCCTTCAAAAACAGAGAATTCCTGACAATTAAATACGGGTAATTGCCTTATTACTACGACAATTTTCAATGGCGTACATCACAGAAATCTAATTTAAGTCCTGTCAAGCAAAAAGTTAAGTGAGCAACTATAATGTTTATGTACATGATTTTTACTAAAACATAATTAAGAAAAGAGCGAAAATTCTTACATTCACTAACTATAAATTAATGGAATACTTGTACAAATTTTAAAGTTTTACAAAGAATTGTGAAAATCATGTACATAACCTTTTGATTGACAGATGACAGGACACTAAATTACATTTCCATGATTTACACCACTGAAAATTGTCATAGTAATAAGGTATCTAAATTCTAAAATCTACCCTATTTATGTAGTTGTCAGAAATTCTGGGTATATGAAAACAACTATACAGTCTGTTCATTAAAAAAAAAAACTCGCAGCTTGCCATGGTAAATTTACGTATAGTGTCTTCTTACAGCATGCACTTTATAGGAAGCGAAATAACGAAATTTACTAATTTTTAAATCAGTACGTAGAACACGATTTAATTGGTAATAAAACAAATTTCCGCCTGTATACACTGGTATACACATGTTAGTTGATTTTCTGAACAATTTGAACTTTATAATTAAATAATAATTAGATCTTCACGTTTCATTTCCGAATCGCTTACCGTTAAAATGTATTCCTATGTATACGTCAAAATGTATCACATAACCTCGAAATGTGATTGTTCCTGTTGTCATTTATAAGTGACATTATGACTGTCAATTGTAACATATGGGCTAAGCCATACCTTGATAAATATTTCAAAGCCTGCTAGAGTTTTTTTTAATGAACATACTGTATAAATCTACAAAGCAAAAACAAAAAGCTGACAGCTAAAAGTTACTCGATTGTTTATTCTTGCAATTTTATTGTATCACTCATTTGTTTTGATAAAAAGGGTTTTGCTGGCAGGTATATGATCTTTAAATAAATAAATATATTATATCAACCCTTACAGCAATACAAAGAGACAGATAAGCTCTCTACTAGAGTAGAAATAGACATGCAATCCAATTAAAAAAAGTTTATAATGTTTCTTAAAAGAACCAATGACAAATCCAAAAACATTATTGGAAATTTCCTAACAAGTAGCTGCAGCTTTTTCTTTTAAAGTTTTTTGGTATTTCTAATTCAAAACAAGTTACTTGAGTCCTAATAATATGTCTCAAAAGCTGTTTTCACCTTAAATCTTAAATAAATGCTGAAAAAATAAAAATAGGACAAAATGATAAGACAGTGAAACCAAAAAAATATTGAAAACAGCAGGATAGAAAAAGCTACCTTCAAAGAAGACCTTGAAAACAATAACAGCATAACTTAAAACATCTACAGAGATTATTTGCCACAAAAATAGCTATTATTCATTTCTTTAGGTTTTTAAAATTTGTCTACAATATGGAATTATGAATAGTTCAATCTGGTAAATTCTAAATAATCCAAATAGAACCAGCAAAACTGGACAACAAAACCATTACAATATTATAAAAAAATACATTACTTACCGAATAATTTCAAGAAAATGTACAGCCAAATACCACAAGCTGATAGAAATAGTGTACAGCCTAAAATGGACTTCCATTCTCCTGTAGGAGCAGTAAACTCTGCAAATGTCTGACAAAATGAAGCCCTGTAGATTGCTTTTTTCTCTTCTGTTGACAATTTGCGCCAGTCTCCTTTTTCTTTTTCACGTAGAGCCTGCAATTGCAATTTATGGCTTTAAGTAATAATTTGAAATAGTTATTTCAGAAAAACAATGGGTGGTACATAAAAACAAATAAATTACCAAAACATCGGCGGTACTTTCTTTCCAACGCAATGAAGGCAGAGGAAAATCAACACGGTCCATATAACCTGGCTGTCCATTAATTCCATATCCTACCATATCACGGTTGCCTACTATGGCCTTAGCAGAAGCATCCTGATGGGCTCCAGCTGCTCCAAATGGTACAGCTAGGCGCCTTGTACCTATTCTAGTACTGAGAGCTAAAAGCCTCCCAGCCATTTTGCACCCTATAAAAATTCAGGTTATCTCAAGTTATGTAATGATCAAAGCTCACAAATATTAAGGATTTAGATGTTAAAAAAATTCAAATACTTAATATAAATACAGTGGCTGTTGGAATGAATGAGATTGTTATGTATTCAGGGACAGCTTGATTAATAGTAAAATAGTATCTATGATTACCTAATAGCTGTAACCATGCATACAGTATTACTTACGGAGAGTATAAGTAAGGGAATAGTTTTAAAGAAATGTCATTGGGGTGAAATCATCACGAATCGTTAACAAAATTTGATTCTTTAAAATAAAATTAAGACGAAAATCTAAAGAAAACTCACCTTTTCCAGAAAATCAAGATGGCGTGGCAGAGATCAAATCTTGCCAACCTAACAAATTTAATTGAACCTGAATGTCACTAACTCAAAAATAAAATAATCCTAGAATATTTCAATTTATGCGCTCTTGAAAATAATCAAATATATTTTATATTTAAAATTATCAGAATAGGATGATAAGTTTACCAGTTTATCAACTATTAAATCTCTCCTAATGTAAAGCAACATTTGTACCGGATTTTACAGGGTTGTACCGGATTTTACAGGGCTGTACCGAATTTGTGCTTATTGCCTAGCATTTCCTAAAAATATCCATATTTGGAAAACCTCCCTGTTGTGAACATTAAATGTATTTCATAGCATTTTAAAAACAGTGGCGGTTTTGGGTGTGGATATGAGAAGTATACAGTTTAAAACAATACCACAATATTAAAAGAAGTTATGCCGAACACTTCATATTGTCTTTCTCATAGGTATTTCCAATAATTAATTCAATACAGGTTGATTTAAAACACAGGAACCAGCAGACATTTTTCTAATGTTTGTGTTTATATTATTAGAGTACTGCAACAATGGTACAAGCCAGATATAAGTATGTTTATGGTGAGTTCATTTGGCATACCACGAAGTGCTATCAACTTCTGATTTTTAAATAGCTAGTTATATTTTGATAGTGTTCTGATTGTACATAAAGATAGCTTTAAAATGATACATAACTTGACTACTTTTACTTCAAAAATAAGAATTTTGTAGGTTACTAAACTTAAAGTGCTCAAAAATTCATTAGGTACCACAGACATGCTTTCCTAATAAATAAGTCTTCCAAGTCACTATTACAGTTGCATGTCACTTTTACAATTTATTTATTTTCAAAGATTTTCGTTTATACTGTGGTTTTAATGCACAGAAACTATTAAAGAATTTAACCGGTATGCTAATCGGAGCAACAGGTTTTTTCATCTGCTTTACACTGAAATTGTTTTGTGCATACAATACTTTAATGCACGAGGGCTATTCAATAACTTAAATGTTTACGACAGTTAAATAAATGGTTTTTAATTTTACATTTTAATACATTTAACTGTTGAACTGAATACTGGATCTTCTGAACTTAATATAGAAAATCCATTAAAATATTATCTAGATACAGATACCAGTCTAACATAAAAGATTTAAATGCAGATAGTGGATTTACTTACTATGGAACATTAATGGAAAGGCATTTAGGTACAGAAAAAGTACATTCAACAGCAAGTGTACCAATATACTGGTAGCTTAATCTTAAAATAAAAGGGAAACCAAATGTTGAACTAGTAATTTATTTTAAGTATTATGTACAATGGTATAATATATGCACATACACATATGTATATGGAAGTATTTTTTTCTTATTTATATAAAACACATTTTATAAAATATATACGTATATCGACAATTGGATGAGGTGAATCATAAAAAGTCCATATCTAGGGCGTTATAGAGGGCAGCTATTTCACTGTGACTGGTTATTCTCCAGAATGGAAAGTTTAAAGCTTTTGCGGCTGCCTCTTCATCCTGTCCATCTCCAATTACTACATAGGTACATTTGCGGCCAAATCTTGCTACTATTCGTTCAAAACAACTTTCTTTACCTGCAATGCAAATGATATCATTAGGGCTATTGCTCCAATTTTGTAAAGGTAGATCTAAATGTAAGGTATGCCAACTCAAAAATTGCAAATGAGTTAAAAATTAGAGAATGAATACATTAAATAGCTATCAAAATTGGACTACTGTTAAATACATTATGAAATGGTTTTTCTTTCTTTATTGTCAGCAGACACAACCTCTGTAAAATTTATTTTATAAATAATAATTTTCTGAAGGAATTACAGTCAAAACAATAATTATAAATTCCAACAGATTAGGTTAGTTAATTGCTATACAATAGAACTAAATTGGAACATTTTTTGATAAATTTTAGATGTAAAACATATCTGGTAGCTTGCCAAAACATCCCAATTCCATGTTGGTTCCTTGGTTTTGCTGTTAAATAGAAAAATTTTCGGACTTTCGACTCATTCTGATTTTACTGTATCAATTAAAGGTAGAAATACTCTATTTTCGATGTTTTCTTTCTTTTTATTGGAACATCATCATCAACATCAATCATGTGTATAATTTATACACAATATATAATGAAAATAATAGCTTTATCCAGACGAGTGCTTCTGGGATAATATGCACGAGACTATTATAGTAAATTATTTAATAAGTTTTCTACCTGAAATTATTTATTACCCACCAAAATAATCAGTGGAATGCAGATGAATTATAGAATATTAGAAACGTTTTTCATGACAAGTATATCAAATTTAAAGAACTTTTAAATTTAAATTGCTATGGCAAGAAGGCGGTGGTAAAGGGTGCTTCAGTAAGTACCATTGAACAACAAAGCTTTCTAAAATACAGCTGTCCACAATTTTTACTCCTGGTCAAAGATGGCAAGTGTTAAAATTTGTAAGGAGATCTCATTAATAACAAAATTCACAACAAATTTAAAGCATTTTTAATTTATATCACTTTGGATCGAAATGTTTCTTTGCCATCAAGTGTCAAGGATAAACAATATAATTTTTTTGTACTTGTACTATATAACTTAATAATTTATTCATACTACTTGAATACTAAAATTTTACCTAGTTCTTTGGTTAATGTTTAAAAAACAGAGTGGCCTATTTATTAAGTATTATGAACTAATATTTTCTTCAGTGTCATAAAAGCAAAGGATATTTTGACATTGGATAATTACTATGCATACCTATATAGTTTTGATATTTTTAATTTAATAAATCAGTTTTGTAATTATTTGAGTTTCTTTGGGAGACAAATGTGAATTTATCTTTTCATCACAGAAGATTGCTTATTTCCTTCATATTAGTCCCACAGATATGGCGACATTTGCTTTTATTAACATAAATTTTATCAGCATATATCTGTCGGACAGTCTACTGTCACACTTAACCACTTAAATTAGAACTAAGTGAATGTTCTTGCAAAAAAATGAAATTACAATGCAAAACGTACGACATGTTCAACCTAAATTACTACTCAATGAATGCAACAAGAATTTAAAAAACTTTCAAGTTTTGAAGTTACTATGTTACTAGTATATTTTGTGTCTTACATTTGGATCTTCCCTCATGTATATTAATATTTACCTATTTTTGTGGCTGAATAAATGTTGTCTATTGAGAACACACCTCCCAAACCAAACAACAATACTTTGGTAAGCGCAGGAATTAATTGTGTCGTAGTAACTAACACATTTACACAATTACTCCTTGAATTAATTAATGTTAGGCATTTATTTGCTAATGTGAGCCAGTTGTCTGTGGCACTTTCGATTTCTGCTCGTAACTGTAACCATTGCTCTCTTTTTGTAGGACCCAAAAGACCACCAACACTAAAAAAAAAAAAGCGATTGTATTGCTTGGCCTTATTAATGCAACAATTTGATTCAGGAACCAATCCTACCTATTTCTGTAATTGTTAAAAGTTTCCTTGATTTTTCGATATCTAAAAGCAAGTTTTCGCATCCAGTCAACTCCACCTCTAACACCTGAACCTAAGCATAAATTGCCACTTCCCGCTGCACCTGGATGAAAACCATCCGTTCCAAAATTATAATTCGTTAAATCTTGTCCGTTATCATCTGAGGATACATCATCAATGTGTACTTGGTCGCATTCCTGTAATGAAAGCTATATGTACCATTTTTTTTACATTAAACAATTAATCAGACTCACTTCTATATCGTTGAAGAAAAAGTGCGTATCTGCCATATTAAAAACCATTTCTTCCATCCTGAAACCCAGTTGAACAACACTCTGAGGATCCTGCAAAACAAAATTTGTCAAAGAACAATTACAACAATCGTTAAATCATTTTTACCTTTTGATATTTTGCTGCGTAAGTACCAGTAAGTAGACTATTAAAAATTATAATTGTTTCATCAAGATCCCATATAAAAACTCTCTCTGTGCTCGTTTCTGGTGCAGTCGGAGACACTGTATTTGTTCGCCGTCCCCTGCCCCGTGCTCCTCTTGATTCGGCGCTTGTGCTACTAGAAGAATCCCTTGATCGTCTTGAACTATCTATTTTTAAAGGTGATGTTGGTCCAGCCACTAAACTTATGCCATTTGAAGGACTTTCTAAAAATTATGAAGCAGGGTGAGTACCATCTGTGGATTATTAAATACAATATATAGCCTAAAATACCATCAATTTCTGAGTCAGATTCACTCGTATCACTGTATGCACACAACATATCGTGTAAAGAGTTACAAAATAAATCTTAACAAAAGAAAACTACTTTTAAATTAAAATATTTTATATTTATAGGTTATGTTTTGAAATGGAACATTTAGTTTTATCAAATTGCCAGTTTACCAAGGAATTCTTATTTTACACAATTACCATATAAACAATTCAAATCCAATAGTCTGCCATATAAAAGAAGCCAATACAACAACTTTAATCCAACGTATTTTATGAATGACAAATTTTAAAAATTGTTATATCTAATCATACACTGCAAATGGATAAAGTTTCTTAATTCAGCGAAATTTAACTTTTTAGACTTGGGCAACACCTCATATTTTTTTAGTATTTTTGATATAAAAATAGTTTTATACAGAGTGGTTGGTTTTTAATTAGTCAGCTCATAGCTTCGGTAATATTAGAGTGTACAAATAAAAGCTAATGGGAAAAAACTTTCTTAGTTACACTTTATCTATAACATAAGCGTCTATAGCGACAATAATAATTTTTCATGGCCTACTAGTTTTTGTGAAAGATGTCCAACTTTGGCTTTTTACATGGAATGCCTTGTATATGTATATTTCTGTCAAACGACTTTACTTTAAGTTCTCTTTTCATTAATGTATAAAAAGTAAAGATATTTATTTTAGATCTAAACAATTGTTTCGTGCAGTTTTTGCCAATTTATGGGAATAAGTTATTTGTTGTAGTTGTTCTTGTTTTTAAGCAGATATGAGTTGATTTAAACTTTTTGGTGTTCGTTTTCGTAGTATTTTGTATTAGTATTCGTCATTTTTGGAGTTGTTAAAATGGAAATGTACCTATACAAATAGTGAAAAATTGGAAATACTGTTTTCACCTGATCTCCCAATGCTTGATTTTTTTGTACGGAAAATGAGAAAGATATAGTGCATAATACGCCTTTTCATAAACTTGAGAAACTGTTGAACAAGATAACTAAAGCATATCGATCGATTACACCTAAAATGTTACAGAATACTAGAACAAATTAATTATGAGGGTCTATAAATGTTTTAATGTAATGGTGAAAACTTTATACACTTGAACTATAAAACTTTTAGTTAAAATTCTTATTCTTTTTTTATTCATAAACCTACTTGTGATTTCATTATTTGATTTTTCTTGTCTTCTTGGAACGCAAATATTAACATTTTATACATGAATGAAAAGAGAATTCATCTGACAGAAAAATGCTCCATTTGAAAATCCAATGTTGGTCATTTTTCCCAAAAACTAGTAAGCCATAAAAAATTATTATTGTCACTATGTTATAGATAAAGTGGAACTAAGAAAGTTTTTCCTTTAACTTTTTTTTTGTATCTCTAATATTACCGAAGATATAAGCTGGAAAAACCAACCACCCTGTATATCTATGAGTATGATAGTCTTGCATAATATAAAAAAATATGTATGAAATTACTTTAACTGAACCTATTTTATAAATGTAGAATTCATAACAGTTGCACATCTGGTGGTAATAGAAAGAATATGGTTTCCGAGTTCAACAATAATAAATCATTTAAATGACCAATCTGTATTGCCATCTGTTAAATTCAAATCTTATTATCTCTTTTCAGTCCGATATTTAATTTATTTTAATCGGAATATTTGGAAACTGGACATAATCAATTTAATGATACAGCTATGCAAGTTTGCTAAAGTGGCACCAATTAAATATATCTTTTAATATATAAAGAATTCAAAGGATTTTGTTTTATACCAATATTATTGTCTGGTGGTAATGTATTAGAGTTTCATAGAGTACCTCTTTAGCAAAACAAATAAGTTTTTTTTAGCTAAAGTATCTTATTAAAACTTTTGATTTGTAAATATTCATCAGGTTATATTTGATATTTGCTTTTGTACAAGAGGCATGTTAGTTAAATCAATTTTTTTTTATATCATGCCATTAGGATTTCAATATTTAAAATTTTCCATTATTAAAGTACTACTATCTGTTTTCATACCTGGTAGGGTAGTTGCAGATAACTGATACGTTGCTACTCCCAAGCTGCCGTTAGAACTAGGTGAACTTACATATGGTGAATAGCTTTGCGAAGCATAATATCCTGGTGTTGTGTATGCCTGACTATCAGAATATGCAGATCCATAGCTACTATAGTCTACACCCTATAAATTTGAACAATTTATGTCTTAAGCATTGCATTGAAATATTGATTAATATCTCTACCAACCTGTGCCGTAAAACTTTGTGCAAAAGAAGTTCCAGGTGTATTATAGCTGGTATATGGGGAATACTGACTTGTCTGTGAATGTCCTGTTGACTGGAATGGTGAAGCTGGTGATGAATATGGTGACGAAAGATACCCTGGACTTGCCTTACATGTTTGATTCAAACTTCTTGCAGAACTAAGTGATGAATATGGATATGAAGAGGCATTGTAGAAGTTTGACGGT
Organism: Limonius californicus; assembly: GCA_014611495.1. Lineage (NCBI taxonomy): Eukaryota > Metazoa > Arthropoda > Insecta > Coleoptera > Elateridae > Limonius > Limonius californicus. The sequence continues at coordinate 18,260 of JABXWE010008578.1, read as the reverse complement.
GAATTCATGTAAGATGCTGTCGCCGGATTTGATGTTCCATAGGCTTGCTGCATGCTGATGATTTGCAAAATTAAATATTAATATGAAAGATTATCATGATAGAATAGGCAAGTGCAACAAAGCTTTCTTTTGTATCTTGATTAAAATATAAAAAATTAGAAGTACCTGTTGTAATACTGATGAGCTGATGTAATTGCAGTGTAAGCCTGAGGATAGTCTTTAGTATCATAAGTACTTCCCAGATCAACAGAAGAACCATACAGCGTACTTGTATCTTGAGAAAGCGTTGTAACTTCTGCATCTGTTAACCCGGGGCTACGCACCTCACTTTTAACACCTAATTACAAACAGATTTTTTACATTTTAGAAAAAACATTCGCAAGTGATTATACTGTAATCATTATGTACCTGCTGCATCTGCCAGGATGGACCACGAAGATGGCAGGTGTGAAGAGGTGATACAGGAAGAAGCCAGCGAGGCAATTGGATCAGAACCTTGAGTGGCAGTGGAAGCTGTTGCTGGTGGTGAACCACAGGTTGAAGAAGAGTGACCGCTTTGTGGACTGCACGCGGTGTCACCAACCAGTCTGAAAAGAAAATTAGTTGTAGTTTATATCAATAGTAATAACTTTTAATACTATCATAAGGAAATACAAGATGTTTTCCTGTGATATTATACCATTTCAAGGATTATTGTATTATTTTGTTTGGATGTTGATGTATGGAATTCAAGACATAAGAAGGTAAGTAAAGAATAGATAACCTGGAAGGTGTTTTTCATGTATAGGTAAGTACCTACCTGGTAGGTACATTTCCAATCTGTATATTAACTAGTGTAATGAGACAATACCCCTTAGTTGTTTTAACTTACTGAGCAATAATATATAGAATTTCAAATAGTTCGTGTTTCCTTTTTTCGTCACAGGCATTCTCACTAGGACCGTTTCAGCACATCTCAGCACATTTCGTGAATAAAACTATTTCAAAGATACCAAAAGCACCGTGGGAAATCGTGTGCTTGGGAATCGATCCAAGTAACTTTGGTAGAACAACTCCAAAGCCAAGCGTTTTCGCCACTACCAGCAATTCGTTTTCTAGGTGTTGCGATTGTTATGTACGTATTTACCCTGACACTGTAATGGTAAATGGGGGAAGATTATGTTCTAGCTATGTATTTATGTCACCATGATGAATAAGTAATTTTCATTTTAATATCTTGATTACCTTTATTTTCATACATATCAAGAAAATGAAATGCGATCGCGTTTCGGTTAGTATTTGCTGGGTGGCTAGTATCAAGGTTGTTACCTAGGTGAATGCAGGCTAGCGTTTTACAAAATTCTGAAGAAAAATGCTCAAACCGTTACAATAAGTAGGAGGTTTGGAATATAAATCGTTAAATCTGTGTATAGTGTATAGGGAGTTGAACAGGGGTAATGTAGGTGGGAAAGACCTCATCAATGCTGATCGTGTCATTTGAAGTCCCTTACATAATATATTACGATTGGTTTTAAAGCGTTTGTCCGAATTGCTAACTTTTCTCCAGTCTTCTATTGTAGCAGTGTTCTTCGTTCAAATCTCTACTGTTTAAAGCTTTTCTCACTCCTCCGCATGATCTTGGAGTCTTTGTTTGATTCCCAAGCTTCGATATGCAGCTTCAGAAGCCAAAACAGGACGATGTTAAACGTATAAACAAAAACAAATAACCAATGTTTTTTAATAATTTCTGACCTGTTAAAACCATAATTCAGCACCACTGTTGATATCAATCTAAATCTTAACATAACAAACTATGACTAATTATTTAGCAATGCCAATGAATATCAGTATCAGTTATGGGTACATGTCTGGAAGCTTCCGAAAGTAGCCTAAACATACCTGGGCGATTTGGGTTTTAGGCAATTTAGATTGTCACAGTTGCTGCTTTGGCTTTTATCCCTCGGTTAATAGAGCAATTTAAATAATGCGAGACCAAAGAAACCTAAGCGCAGTTTCACAAGCAATAAAAATTAAGCGTCTTCCATTACTTAATACATAATGAGGATCTTATCATTCACGCGTTTTCAATGACGCTGTTATCTCCAATTCTTCTAACTAAAAACACGCGGATTTTCCTCGAAAGGTAAGTACTATGTCGTTATTAATCTCATTGTATATTAATAACGTTTGAATGAAAAACATCAGTTTTAGAAATCGAAAATTATGTCGTATTTTAATTGTTACAATTTTGATATCATCTAGGATGGTGGTCAGATACCTTTTGAAGGGTAAAGTTCTCCTTTGCAGGTTCACATTTCTTCACTACTAGGTGAGAAAAAAATGTCTCACATTTTAACAAGTCTTAAAGATAAATTTAACATAACCACAACAATTGAAGAATTTGTATTGGTAATCAAAGACGACGTAAATTTACTAACGAATACAAAGTCTTTCCAAAAAATGAATAATGTTAATGTTGTTAGCAGTAGACACGCGCAAGATAAAGATGTGGTATTTACATGTTATGACTGTCTAGCATTATTAGAAAATTTGGAGCAATATGGTGAATATTGCGTCTTGAACAGTAGCACACTGACTGTGTAGGTCACTGGTCAAACATCCGCATGTACGCAATAAAACATTTAATATCAATTTCAAAAATGTATTTCTTTTTAGTCAATTTCTAGTCACCCTGTATTGAAAGTATCGTGTTTTCTAAAATGGATAAATTTTAACTAATAGAGTGGTGTTAAATATGTTATAACACTATTGCTATGGGCGTAAAGCTACGTAAGATTCAACTGTTAGCTTATTTTTTTTTGTTTTTTGTCTATTCTGTTCTAATACCTTTGCTACGAATTTAATTCTTGCTATGGGCTTCGCCGCATCCAACGTTTCCACTAGTTCTAAAAACTGTTAGAATTCTATCTACCTGTTTATATAAACCATTTTCCTATACAGAAAAATTTTCCACAGTTCCCACAAACACCCAACCCAATAAATCGATTATCTGCTTCACGACATGTTCGGGGACCGCGGTAGAGTAATGGCCGTAGCGCTTGGCTTCGGAGTTATTCTACCAAAGTCGCTGAGGTTCGAATCCTGAGCACTGCACTTTCCCAGGGTGTTTGTGGTGTCTGGGACTTGGGGTTTTTCAAGGGTGGAGCATGTTAGACCTGTGAATAGCATGAAATGTGCTGAGCCGGGGTAAGCTGGGTGGGATGGGAATCTTGGAGTTGGTTCTTATTTATTAATTAACGACATGTTCAATAAACGTGTATGTTTTTATTACACAAATAATGTGCTCGTAAGTAGAACGTGGCTTGGGTTCAATTCTCCAATATAGCCAAGGCAGTTAATAAAAATCTTGTGCTGCAACCCATCGCACACAATTCCCCAATCCGGTTGGCAACCGTGGAGTCTTAATGCCAAAAACTTTTTCTGGAGTTCCTGTCGTTCGGATTCAATATTAAACTGTAGGTCCTCCATGTAAGGCTATTAATGAAATGTACATTTTACAAACATTTTTGTTTAAATGTGGCAAGTTGGTAATTATACGAATTTTAAAAATAGGTTAAGTACTGATATGAAGGACATAATTAAATAATTTAATAACCTTTATTTCTTCACCAATGGACTCGTTCCTCATTTACTGATTATTACAAATAAAATATTACATGTATATTCTTTCCTTTCTGCCAAATATTGATAGCATATTTGAAAAAAAAATCGGAAATTTACTCTACGTTCAAATTTTTGAATTAGCGTACTTCACTAATATTGGCAAATGGAATAACTCAATCAAAAAATTACTCGTTGAAGCATACACATAACCTCATACTATCTGAGAAACAAGAAATTAAATTAACGAAATTATATTATTCGTTTTATGAAAAAATATTAAGAAATATGTGTTGAACATATAATTTACTAGCAGAACAAGTTTCATGACTACCATATCTCATTTCATCAAGAATTGTTGGGCCCGGATTTGAGCATTATAAAGAGATTTTGCAAGTGGGGATTGGAAATTGAAAAAGCAACCCGTAACTTTTTCAAACATGTATTATTCACTGATGAGTCGACCTTCACCCAAAGTGGTACCCCAAACCTACATAATACTCATCATCATGCAATAGAAAACCCAAGAATTGTAAGACCAGTTGATGGACAATGACAATGGACTATAAATGTTTCGGAGGGGTATTGTGGGTGATTTTGCGATTGGGCCTCATTTTTTTAATGGACTTCTGAATGGTGCCCAATATTTATATTTCTTGCTAAATAATTTCCTCAACTACTGCAAAATATTCCTCCGAATGGAATGGAAAATGTGTGGTTCTAGCACGACGGTGCTCCAGCACATTTCTCACTAGTGACTCGACAGTTTTTGAATAAGGATTCGAAAATAGGTCGATAGGTTGCAGCGACCCTATCCATTGTCTCCCTAGATCGCCATATTTGATGAAAATAGATTTTTTCCTATGGGGACATGTAAAATATATTGTGTACCAAATCCCCGCAACTAAGATGTGAGACAACGCATAATAGGTGCTTTTGGAAGAATTTCCATTGAGTCGTTGGGAGCAGTAAATATGCCGTTTTTGAAAAGAGTGAACATGTGTGCCGAACAAAACGTAGGTAGCATTGAGCATTTGTTATAAATACTCTTTTTTCTAGTCGTACTCTTCTACCGTACGGTGTAGAGGCTTGGTAAATTATCCATATCTTCCTTGTAATTCTTTATGTCCTTGTTTTTCTTTTTAGTCTTTGTTATTGCCCGATCTTTAAAGTTCGGTGCTTTTCATTTCCTGTACCAGTTCGTATTCTTTCCCATTTAATACTGTAACGTTGCGAGTGCCGAATGTCTGAAAGCCTTTTATCGTTTACCATGCCGGTTTTCTTTCTTTAGTCTGGCCTATAGTACAGTTCAATTTTTTAGGCGTTTTCCAACTCCGCCCTTGTTCTCATCCCGTGTGTAGTCATTTCCTTCTATAGGTATCGTCCTGTATCCCACCTCTGCCTTATGCCCTTTACCTATTTCGTCTCTGGCAATTCTCATCATTTCTGGTTGGATAAATACTTGAAACAAAATCGTTTTTGTATCTGTTATTAAAAATGAATGTTGCAACGTTCTGTCAAAATCATGACTACTACATTAGATAGATATTAGTAGATTGTTTTATAAGTTTAAAAAAGTGTCAGTTTTCCAGCAAGTGCTAATGTTTAATTAACGAGCGAGCGCAGCGATGCGAGTCAATTAAATTTGCACGAGCATGGAAGAAACACCTTTCAAACGTGTTGAACATCCTATTTTTTCGTATACTTAATGGAAAAGGATAAATAAAAATTTAAAATTTGACATAACATATTTTAAAATTTGTCATAAAATTTAATCAAGCAAGATACTGTGTTGCTTCCTTGATTACATATACTAAAAGTGTTGCTAACATGGTAACAAAACATTATAACGACGAGTAAATAAACAATTTTTTTCATTTTGCAAAATGCATAAGGTAGAAGATGTTCGTTATGATATTTTAAAGTCAGTTTCTGAAGCTACATACATCGAATCTATTACCATCTAAGTCAAAAGAAAAACACGAACAATGTTACAGGTTATTTTGTCAGTGGAGAACAGATAAGAAACTGCATGGAAATGATGAAAATATTGTGTTGGCCTATTTTTATGAGAAGGTTAGTGTAACTTATCAATTATGATATCCAGTCAGTTGCATCTTCTTCGGGCATAATATTTAATAATTTACATAATTGCACGTTTAATCTTTGCATTGATAAGTTGAAAAAATAAATTCTGATTGTTATTATGTAAGAAAATGTATTTCTATGTATAGAAGATTTGCTTAATAAAAGTCTTGCTAAGAAGAAAAGTGTTGTTAACAAGAAAGCTAGCACATTTCTTTACGATTTTCTCACAATATAGTATGCTCATTTCCATTAAGGATACGAAAAAAAAAGTTTAATAATTCAACGGTTTGTAATGAAAAAGTAATTACATCTCTGAAAATATCGATTTTAAGTACAGGACAATATTTAGAAAAATTGTGGAGAATTACGCGTCAATACAAGAATATAATAATATACACGGGGTGTACAATTTGAAAAAATTGGAATAATGCTCTTTGAAATAAATTAAATTCGCGCTGGTGTAACAAACACCATATTTAAAAAAATGATATTTGATGGTTGCTGTGTTTTAGTACATCATTTGGCTATTTACCTGCGAAATATGTATGTACTCTTAATTAATCGTAATATTCACACACCGAATTAATTTGTCAAACCTTGAGTCGTCAAAATTTTCACATTTTTTAGATAAACTGGGCAACGCCTCATTAAAAATTAAAAACCAGAAGATCGCCGGAAAGCTAATTTTACACTGAACTCAAAAAAGTAAAAATATACAGGGTGTTCTATTTAAAAAAGAATACATCGAAAATGCTCCGCTGTAGCGGGTCACCCTGTATATTTAAAAATATTTTTGATTGTGCGCATTTTGCCACTACACCACTAACAAAAAAGGAAAACTTCCAATTCATTTTAATAATGCCAATATTGGACTTTGACGCACTAATGAGCAACCATGTATTATTTAGCCTCGATTCAAGACAGATATTGCTAATCCGCGCTCCTGTTCTCTTCCAGGTAGCTTTCATTCAAATTTCAGGCGATTAAATATTTCTCATAATTAGTCTACACGTTTGTGCGACGATTGTTTAATTACAGAATTATAATTTTTCACTAAAAGTCAAATTGACATAGTACACAACACACAAAAATTAAAATTAAAAATTGTGGTGACAAAAAACACCTTGGTTGGAGGTATTTCATCTCAATTACTGGAACAGGAATAAATGTAGCAGGTTCACATCTCATTTGTTCTAGTCGAGTAAAATGACAAACTCACAAAATCTGGCACGGTTAGTGAAAAAAAACCGGGTATAAAATATTGGACAGAGGACAAAACTCATAAATTTCTCGGAAGATCCAGCTCGAGGTGCGGGTGCTCGAAGTAGAATAATTCATTCAAAACGTGTTTCTTCCAAATGTCTTATCTGCGTTATACTTGACGAAACTGTTTTAGAAAAGAACGGGATGGGTTTACGGCCACTGGGATGCAATTTTCTGAATGAATGGGGTACTTTGGGTGTGTCAGGAGCAGTGACATACGTCTTATGTTAAAGTCGGTGGTGACTTGTGTAACATCTTTCGGTTTTAGCAACGCCATCAGTGGGATAACGTCAGACACATCAAAGACCAGAATTAAAAGTCAGTTGAAGTATAACAATAGAGTTGAATTGTATTTTCAGTGGCTGTAATAAATAATCAAGGAAGTAATTTAAGGTACGACAAAAAGGTTTCATCCGTTCGACAATGCATTTCCATGCAAACATTTTTATAGTAATAGATGTACAGGAAAATAATAAGACTAGTTAGAGCGTTTATGTAAATGTTCGGCATTTGCATTATTTATTGTATTTTTAGCTCCGTTTACGGAGATTACTCATTCTGAAAACGACAAACTAATATTTGAACATTTTCAGCATTTCTAAAGCTTGTGTGGAGTAAAATATCTCAGAGCAAACTTTACTTGCAACATCTGCTACGGATTATAGGTAATTCGATTGAAGGACACGTATTTGGTAATTTTAGTTGTTCCCGGAGACATTTATGTATTTATGTACTTCACATAAAGATTACAAAAGGTTTTACTTTTACTAGTGCGCTTTGGATAATCCTAAGATTTTATAATGAAACTATAGACGTGGTATTTTGATTGAAATTCTTGTAGTGATGTCTATAAAATGTTTTTAGGCGTAATCACGAGGAGTTTAAATTTACTGCACAAAACATTATAATTAATAAGTATCTATATGATAGGATTAAACGAAGACAAAACTTTGAAAAACCATTGGACTTCCTTTGGCGAAGAACTTATTTTCAGAGTTTTTCTTTAGACAGAGTTACTTTAGATAATCCAAGTTCATCAGTTCCTACTGAAGATGGCAACTTAGTTGCCGAAATACGTATTTAGGTGTTCTAAATAGGCGGTAACGAGTTTTCCAAAGTTTCGTATGTATTTATGTGCATCTATGTCTAACGCATACCTATGTCCATCAATGGACCCAATGGGCTCGATAACATTGATGTGCATCTAGGTTATGGCTATTTTTTGAAAGAGATAATCATTATTATAAGATTTTGCCTTTTCCAGTTTGAAAATTAATTTTTGTTTCATGTGATATTTTAAGTTTCGTAGAATCCCGGATATTGCTTTTTACGGATAGCATGTGCAAATATTTGTAGTCCTAAAGGTCTCGTAATAACCGAGTGGGAGTGTACTCGGGTATAATAATCTCGCTTGTAGTGAACACGAACGCAATCAATACAAAAGGTATGGTATGGCCCTTCCTAACCTAACTAGAGAATGTATTTACATTAAGCTAATACACATGTATATAATGAATATAATTGTAATATACAGTATAACTCTTGCAATGTAGGTACCTGCAGCGTACCACGAAAACCTACTCACATAGGACTATTACATTTAATTCATCACTTTTATAACAGATTTTCATATCCATAACTGTATTACAACTCTTTATGTATTTGATTTAAAATATTGTCAACAAAATCATATACTTTTTTATTTAAAATATGAAATAATGGGATTTCTGGGCGATTAAAGCACTCGTAAATGTACATCAAGACACGTAAACAGATACTATTTTTCACTTCTGGTTTTGCCGGAAACGCTCTCAACTTTTTTAAATGGCAGATCCTGTATAACTATTACAGTGTACATGCAAGGTACCACAAAAAGCTACTCACATGGGACGTTGTATAAAACGTTTTCCTCCATCCCACTTCTAGAAATACTTTTACATTTAACCTATCGCTGTTATAGCATATTTCTGGCCATACTGTATTACAACTACTAGTGTCCAGTTATAATGAACCACTACTAGCCACCAACAACGGTTCATTATAGCCAACAAAGCAATGAATTAAAAAGAAATAAATTCGGTCAAACTAAAGATCTAAGTCGATTCATAATAAACGAGAGTTTAATACAACCGGGTTCATTATAGACGGTCACTACTGTATCTATTTACCTGATTTAAAATGACGTCCACTAGGTGCGAACCATCCCATATATCTTCTTATTTTTTCCCATGTATTTCAATAAAATGGGACTCTAGGTGATTAATACACTCATAAAAGTACATTAAAACACAAACAGATACTAATTGTCACTTCCGGTTTTGACGGAAACAATCTGAACTTTCTTAATTGCCACATGCTGTATATAATATCCCATTTTAGTATGTAATGGATAATTTTATTTCGATGTGGTGATATAACATACAGATGATATCGGTTATAACAACATCGGATGCAATGACGTACTTGACACAATGAGAAAAATTTAAGTCTCGTTTATTATGACATCGGTTGTAACGATCAAACTGTTACAGTGACCGAAAAAAGGTTTAAAAAGCGGTCAAATTTATAGTATACAGGGTGTTTAGGAATTGCAAGGCACTATTGTGTGTTTTCATTGCCTACACAGAGAGCAAACCTTTGATCTCGAGTGATTCCAGCAGATTATCTCAGGTATAGCATTTCCTCGAAATTTTTTCAAAAGCATCTTGATAACGGCTGCGAGGAATACACAAACACCTAAAGCGGTATTCTAGAGAACGATGGATTTATTTAAAAAAACGTAAGTCGGGGTCGTTTGAGACCCAGTTTCCGCCGTCCGCGGATTAAAATGGACTATATTTTAATAATAAGTGTAATTGTCGTGATCTATGCAGCTGTATAATGGATATCATTACAAATACATACCCATCTACGTTTACCACACATGAACAATCTTGTATAAATTCGATTTAGGCTTTGTTTTCTTACAAACATATCGAAAACTAATTTGCCTTTGTTTTCTTGTCTGTAATTATAAATAACATGATTCGAAATGGCACTGTTGTAATATTCACGAGTAAACGCTGTATTAAGATATATTGTGCGAGTGTATAGTTAAAAGGAAGTGTAAGAAACATGATATGCAAAACCTTGATACACTTCTAATTCTAATGCTAATATAATTTCTACAGGCACGCACATATGTTGCAAAAAGAAATTCAATAGCGGCTTATTTATTACGTTTTCCTTGAATCTATTAAACTCACGAACTGATTTAAGATTATGAAGCTATAAAATGTAGAAGCGTAAACGGCACAGCAATAAATGGATATTAGGGTTTTCATATATCATGAAAGTAAACTGGCTTTAGGTATCCGTAATTAATCTCATATGAAGCTATACTTCTGTTTGTCTTAAAGTCAAGCTGTAAATTTACTTGAATTGTAAGCAAGATTTTTTCAAATAACGAAACTTGTTGCTTATTTTAACGCTGCGGAAATGCCGCTGCAGCCTGCAATTTATATATCAGGCGCTAACCAACCAGAAGTCCACTGTCTGAAAAAATGTTTAGAGATCTTGAAACTTCTGTATGAAACGAAGGTAAATTTGGTTAATTCCTGAAGATGTAGTTCCAACACGATTACAAACATGGAAAATGAACTCGCAGTGTAAGGGGCAGTGATTTCTTTCAGAATCAACTTTGAACTAACATATGATGTAATGATATATTGTATACAACGATAGCAAGTTTATATCCCGTCAACTGTGACTTCAGGTATAACTGTTACAGGGGCTGAAGGAAGAATTAGATGTTGGTCAAATATATCTATATAAAAAATAAACCGTACAAAAGCGTTGACAAAATCGGGGTTTAACGGCGTCTATAGGTATAATCTAACATTTACTGCATTCGCTTTAATTATTTCATGGTATCCATTGTGCACGGTTGTTCGGTATTATTACAACGTAATGACAAAACGGATAAAGTACGTAAGTATACAATCAAGAAAATAATTAATTAAATTAAAGCGATATTTGCTGTATATAGAGGTTTCTCGACTGCATATCTTAGATAACATTATTCCGTACAGATTGACACCGTCCATGCTGTAATAATATGTATTTATCACTATAACTAATCAACCTATGGTGTAAGTCAGTGTGGAGCCTATGTTGATATTTCGAATTTGCAATAGGAAACCTCGGTTCTAAAAATACATAGTTCTATAATAGTAATGTCTAAGGGCATTTGAATAAGTTGTTCGTGTCAAATGAATCTACTTTTACGAAATTTTCAAATTCAAAGGAAGTCTCCCACGCAAACAAACCAATGGACAACATAATTGCCGGTCTACCCACCATAGATCACAAAATTGTCATTTTTTTGAATATTTAGATAACTAAAAAACTCTGGAAGTACTTCGTTTTTGCAATTATTTTAGAACAAACTATTAATTATTCATTGCTTGAGTTATTACACAGCTTAAAGATTATGTCTGTGTTTTAAATTAATGGTTTTTGAATCAAACATTTACTAGTATCTACAATAATACAAATTTGAAACATACACAATACAACTCAAATTATGTAAGGAACGGTATTAAGTATTGTTAAAAACATCTATGATGAGGCCTTAAAATGTTTTCTCATTTTTATGTACCCCCACACCACTTCCAAGCGAATTATGAATACTTGCAAAAATTAAGCTGTCGTCTTGGTCTTCTTTTGGGGGTCAAGGTTGCTATCCTTGTTCTGTTGGAGTACTATTTCCCAGCTTATTGCTTTTCAAACTGGTTGTTTCTATGAATAACAATGAATGAGGAGGGGTTTTTATATTTAAATTTATATTCGCAAGCTAAAACATTATCCCAGATTATTTCTTTTTAAAGTAAAGGCCGTTGCAAGCCTGAAAACAAATTATTTAAAGTAGCAGTTTAAAAAAAATTACAACGTGCTTTACGTCATGCTCTTTTTTCTGAGGAATACATTGGCAGTAGTTCCTGTTATGTTTACCTTATGGGTATATAACCTGTACTAGTGTGACGCCCTTGTGGTTTTAAATTTAATGATGTCGTACTTGCTTGCGTTTGTATGGTTAAAACTTCTCTCGCAATTCGGGATGATAACCCCAAATGTTTTCTGTGAAACACTTCCTTAATACAAACACCACTAACAACGTGATCACTGCAAGAAATTTTCCTGGTACATTAATATATTTTTCGCCAAATTAAATGTTCACTATCAGTCCACGGTGTCCACATTTTAAAATAAAGTGTAAATAAACATCTACTTCGCACAGAAGTTCGTCAGCAATTACTTTGCCCTGTTTACTTCGTAAGTTTAAAAATTATGTCATTAAGGCAGACAATAAGGCAACGACCTTTATCTAATCTCTGAAAAGTAACATATTACACATGCAAGCTAATTTTGATACATATTAACATAAAGAAGAATAGTTCAACTAAACAGGGGAATCTGAAATAATGAATTAAAAATAGAGAATTTCAGCTTCTTTCTTGAGTCACAACTCCTAGGTAACCCCAGCCTCATCGCAATATGTAAATTTATCTGAATGCGCCCGCAGATTTAAGCCGGGTTACAAGTAGCTTGTAAATCCTTGTTCTAAAAGTACCTTTCTAAAGTGGATAACGGTATAATTTGAAGTAGACTATAACGCACAGCGGAAAGGACTTGGTGAACCCTTAGATATTCGAGCTCTCTGCATTACAGGGCGTGCGGGGGGCCTAAGTTTCGCCACAGAGTTAAATTCGCAGCTTTTTTGAACCGAAATGCAACGTAAAGTGATAGAAAATATTTGCGTCTTATTGATAATTTTTACACTCTAAAGAATTTTAGTTTTGTTGAATTACTAAACAGACTTTATTCACAAAAATATATAACACTAGTAAAACATTTGTAGTTACAGTTGTATGGCTATACGATAAATCACACTCAGACCTTTTATTTATAGTAAAATACATTCGGTATATTTTCTTAAAATTAAGTTTTATGGCGATGCGAGTTCAACGTACGTCATACCACATTTGGAATTTTTCTTTGAATTTAACCTCAATGGAACGTTATAGAATGTTGTTACGATTTATAGGCAACACAACCACATGAAATCGCAAATTAAAATCCACCTTATTCAATGGCCTTATATTGACTGTCGATGTAGCTCATTTTAGAGCGTGAATTAACTCGTAAATACTACATTGGATGAATGCTATAAGCAACGTGTGTAATTAAATTACATCGTTACATTATACAATTAGATTACCAGTATTATTCAACTTCACGTGAAATAAAGTCATTAGAACACAATCGATCGAATATGATTTGTAGGTAGAAATAATCAGAAAAGCATCGAGAACAGAGACCGCTAGAACACATCCCGTTTCTTTCTTTTTATAATCGACAACAATTCAACGAAATATTTTATTTTAATTTTAGTAAAACTAACTAAAACCTGTTTTCGGACTGGTATTGGCGTACTGACCGGAATAGTAGGTTGCTATTACTCAGATAAAGGCAAGTCAGTTCGATACCCATCCACTGTATTTCCCGGGGTGTATCTGTTTTTATAATTGAATCCTGATTGAAAAAGAATCGTACAACGTAACTACAATTAAAAGCAATGTAATATAAACATAGTACAACGAGATTCCGGTATAATGAGCGTATACAGGTTCAATGTTTGGATTTTCATTGATTACTGTATTGTATTTCTCTTTTACTTGCCGTGGAAACAACGAGGAGAATTTAAGATATTTTTGGCATTTCCAGATGCGTGATTTAGATAGTATTTACCACTATTTAGAAAAATTGCATTAAATAATGTGCAATTTTTGCATATTTTATATGTTTATATCTATGTAGGGATATGCTCTATTTAGTGGAAGATGGTTATTTTAATGTTCTGAACACTGTTGAGTACGAAAATATATTTTTGTGGTTGACACAACCCAATATGGTTGTGCCTGACACAATCCAACCTACTATAGCATGCCAAATAAAATGACTTTTTCTAAAATTCTACAATTTTAATGTGGATGTTAGTAGTTCTGAAAATGCTCTCTTACCGTCCGTCTGGCATATACAATATCTGGGACACCCTATAGAGGTAATTTAATTATACTCGGCAAAAGAGTGAGCCAAATAAGTTATCCCTTATTAGAAGTGGTTGATGCAACTCAATAGATATATAGTATGGCAGCCAAAACAACTTTCGAAAAAAGTCTAGGACACCCTGTGCAAGTAATGTAATTAAACTCGTCAAAACTGGTATGTACAGAGTGAGCCAGCTAAGTTATAGCTTATTAGAAGTGGTTGATGCAACCCAACATACTACAGCATGACAACCAAATCACTTTTTCGAAAATTCTAGAATTTTATGTGGATGTTAGTATTCCTCAAAATACTGAACAACTCTTCTTTTTACCTGATACCGTACTTCTAGAATGTACAGTATCTGCGACACCCTGTATAGATAATTTAATTAAACTCGTCCAAACTGACATCTACAGAGAGGGTCAGTTATGCAGTCCCCTATTAAAAGTGGTAGACGCAATCCAACACACATATAACACAGCAACCAAAATTACTATTTCAAAAATTCTATAATTTTATAATCCTTAAAATGTTGTACAATTCTTCCTTTTATCCCTTACCACCCTCCTAGCATATTATCTGGAACGCCCTGTACAGATAATTTAATTATACTCGTCAAAACTGACAGTAAAGAGAGGGTCAGCTAAGTTGACCGCTATTAAAAGTGCTTGACGCAACCCAAAATACATACAGTATGGCAACCAAAACTACTTTTTAAAAAAGGTGTAGAATTTTAATGTGGATGTTACTTGGTAATCCTTAAAACGCTGAACAATTCTTCCTCTTATCTCTTACCAACACTGACATGTACAGAGAGGGTCAGTTATGTTGTCCCCTATTAAAAGTGGTTGATGCAACCCAACATACATACAGCACGGCAACCAAAATTACTTTTTCAAAAATTCGAGAATTTTAATGTGGATGTTACTTAGTATTCTTTAAAATGTTGTACAATTCCTCCTTTTATTCCTTACCACCCTCCTAGAATATTACCTGGGACACTCTGTACAGATAATTTAATAATACTCGTCAAAACTGACATGTAAAGAGAGGGCCAGTTATGTTGTCACCTATTAAAAGAGCTTGACGCAACCCAAAATACATTTGGCACGGCAACCAAAATTACACTTTCGAAAATTCTAGACTTTTAATGTGGATGTTACTTAGTATTCCTTAAAATGCTGAACAATGTTTCTGTTTATCCTTTACCGCCTTCCTAGAAACAAGAAATTTAATTATACTCGTCAAAACATGTACAGAGAGGGCCAGCTATGTTGTCCCTTAAAAAAGTGGTCGACCCAACCCAACATACAGTGTTTAACGATGAGGCAAAGTTCTCAAACAATGTTGAAGTGAAGTGGCATAACAGAACTCGCACTATTGCACTATTACCCACTTCAAAAAGTTTTTTGTAACTGTTTGGTGTATTATGTATAGTAGATAAGCATATTATTGGACTACACAGCTTCCATGCAAATTTAACTGAATAACATTACTTGGATTTTCTATAAAACACATTATTCGGATTGTTAGAAGATCTAGAACTCAATATACAACAAAAACATTGATACCGACACGATGGCTGTCCAGCTGACTACTTCTTGGATTATTTGGAATTACTTAAATAATGTACTTAGAGGAAACTGGATTGGAAGAGCTGTACATTCATGACCACCAAAAAGTTGCAATATTACTCTACTACATTTTTTTCTTTGGGGTCGCTTTTATAATTAATTATAAAACGTGTGGAAGTGAATGGAGGCAATTTTGAACTTTTACTGAAGTAAATAAAACATTGATATTTAGTTTTTGTTGTTTTAACTATAATATAGTTGCACCAATGGGTGCTTTTCTTGTTAAATACTATTAATATTAGTAAAAGTGGTAATTACTACAGAAGGGATCCACTATGATCCATTTCTATATTATAAAAAAATTCAATAATCTCAGTTGATGCGATTCATGTACGTTGGGTAGCGTCAGCCACTTGCAATGCACATCTTATCTTGTTCACCCTGTATAGAATTCATATATTTCCGTTATATTAAGTATCTTAAACAAATAGAACGAGCAAATACTTGCATGCCAACACATCTCGTTATAACCGATTATAGTAAATTTGAACTTCTGTGTTGATTACAAACTGAAAATGATCATTTTTGTTTCTCATATCTGAACTGAGAGAAATTTACGTAACTGCTCTTATCGAATCTAACCAATTTCGTATTCTTCCTGGTTCAATGATCAATTTCACTTAGCGTTTTGAAAATACGCAACGCCCATCTGCGACACAAGACAATAAATAATTGCTGTCGGCACAAAAATAAAACTGCCATGACAAATGCAATCATCGAAAGCATAAAACATTACTTCACTGCCAACAACCTGTCTATCATATAGAAAATCTAGACGTAAAGCTTGTTGGAAAGCGACGGTGCTATGCAACACTTTATCTTCGTTTTAGATGAACCAAATTCCACAAAAATTTGCTTTCTGACGTAAGTTTTTCGATGACTGTCACGAAAGCCCAAGATCTTTCGGTGCGTATTAAGCTGACACAGGTTTTAACACAGAAAACAACAAGTGTCAACTGTGAAGTTAATGGTGCTGCAAAGATGAAACGAACAAAGACAAAATGCCCAACATTCTTCAGTTTGACAAAGAACGAACTCAGCATTTGGTTCACACATGTTGAAAATGTGAAGAATACTCGTTATGTTCTATTTTCTTTCACTAGTTTTTAGGTTACGAACTTCATTTAGTTATACAAACAAACGTAATTATGATGCACTGTATTGGTTGACAGATATATTTTAAAAGGTTTGTTCTAAAAACGGAAAATGAACAACTCTTCTTTAGAATAAATAATACGTATACTGTACGAATATCTCCAACAAGAAATTGAAATAGGCTCTTAATACGAATCAGTGACTTATACGTATGCTATTGTATTGGTAAATATTAACTAAATATTGTATAATTAAGAAATTGTATTATTAGGTAGAATCTAAAACGACACATAATAAGACGTAGGTTCGTTGAAGTAAACACTAAGCGATTCGTTTTGTCTTTTCACGACTAGTCCTGGGGTAATTTCTTCTATTTAAAAGTTTAGAGCTAAGTTTCTTACCTAAAACCGTTAAAAATTTGACATTGATGTCGAAACGAGAATAACATCATGCCATGTTTAAAAGCCTCTCATGCGTAAAGCGAAAATAATGTTTGTGTAAAATTGTTACAAATTACAAATTGTTGTAATTACTTTACACCGAACTATTCTTGTATAATACCCTGTACTTTTATTAACTAAACGGCTGTTATGAAATAATAAGTAATTCCAGTGTTTCTCAAACATCCGGATTATAGAAAAATATTTGGGGAATAATGTGTCCAGATTTTATGTCTCAATGCAGAAGAATACAAATGGTAATACTGCTATTATCTAGTATCATTTAGTCGAAAAGTAAGGGAATTTTACTTATAACTTATAATTAAAACTAAAAAATATTCATCTATAGAAGATGTATCGTTTTATCAAAGTAGCAACTGTAAGGGTCCCCTCCGGACCGCTTTTATTTTTAAATATTTCTAGCCTTATAGCAATTGAATTGAAATTATTTTAGTTAGTTATTGAATTTGCGTTTCCGATTATTTGTTGTAGTAAGATTACGCAATCTTACAAAGGTCAGTTCTTCGCGGCTCGAGTTTGAGGGTCAGGATGTTTATAAACAGATTTTGTATTCACATATCTTAACTCGGCAATATTATTTTGTAATTTATTTACGTAATTTTAGGAATTTGCAGTATTTAGAATCTCTTGTAATTTATTGTATTGTTCTACGTTCTTGTGAGTTAAGCTTGCCGACTTGAAGGATTTTGGAGCAGTTCTGATTAAATTTCCCAGAACTATTAAATTATTTTGATTAGGTTCAGTTGGGAAACATATTTTTCAAGAAGTCGTAAATTTGTTTTGGTCACGTAGTTTCTTGCTATAAATAGGGACGAACTGTTTAAAGTAGGACAACTATTTTATACTCGTTCATCGAAGCACATCATTTTCAAAATCACCCACGCATTTTGAAAGTAGTCTCAAAGGTTGCTCTGCGAGATTTTCCCTTGCGAATTAATCTCTTTCCTTACCCTGCCTTCAGTAGAGCGCTGTGGCTTGACCGGCGCCCGTGTAGGATTTTCCTTCGACGATACATCCTTTCCCCGCCTTC
>JABXWE010008577.1:0-26863 GCA_014611495.1 Limonius californicus | reverse complement strand
GTCGCTACGGATTCCATGTTTTTTCTTTTTAGTTTTTACCAACTACTTCTAATACTGTTTCCATTTTAAAATAGCATTATTATAATACGAACTAACTTTTGATTTGTTATGTGTGTCTTCTATTATAAATTATAATCTCAATCTAGATAGTATAAAGGAGTATGTCCACGACTACTTCATAATCTGCCAATTATTTATGTGTTTGGTCAAGGATAATGGTATCTATAATGCACTGCAGTGAATAATCGTTAATCACTAGTGAATAATGAAGTTGACGTTTCACAGGCTTTATAGCTTTTATTTACTAATTACAAATGTCAAAAATTGAAAATAAACACTTAAATAACATAACTTTTTAATTTTATGACTTATTTATTTATATTAATAGTAATATTTGTGTTTGAACAATGTGACAGCTGAATTGCAGGTACAGAATTGACATCTAAATTTATATTTTGGTTATTTGTAGATGTAGATTGTAGATGGCGCAACGTCGCATTCAGGTCAACAAATCTAACACCTATATTTATAGCTCTACCAGTATGTTATATAGTTGCATCGTCATAAAAATTGTTACTATTTAGTACTCGTGGACAAAGTACAGTATAGCACTCGCTATAATGGCTATTATTACCTCGGATAATTGCAAAACTCAGTCGCTTCGCACCCTCGTGTTGCAACTGTCATCCTCGGTAATAATAGCATCCATTATAGCGTCGTGTATAATGCACTATTACAACATTTCGTGGACAAAACGTAGAATCACAATAATATTTGAGAAAAAAATCGACGCCATACTATTTTGTAATCACTTCTTGTTTTATTGTGTACCACGTTCAGTAAGTAGAATAATTTTGTTTTCGGTTATTATTATTTTGTATTAACGTTTGAATAAAAACCACTTTTATGAACCTTTTTTGTATTAGTATTTTGTATTGCGATTGACAGATTTAGGATACTACTTTCCAAACATCTCTGTGGTCCTTTGTACACCCTAATTATAAATTGGCGCATCTGAGGTAGTTATATCTATAGAAGTGATTTTTAACGTACGGCTTTGTTTCTTTTCCGACAGAAAGCGCACTTTCAGATTTTCCCCTTTAGAAAATTCTCACCAACTTGGGCCGGATTCGAACCTGCACCTTTTGGTACTATAGGCAAGTGCGCTAACCGCTTTGTTAACCTTAATATCTACTATTTACTAAATTACTGAAGGTGTGTTAGAACTGCTAAAAGACCAATACATATGTACTACATTGTATATGTACTACATTAATATGTATTGTAAATAGTGCAAAATCTGGGTAATTTATATACTGGTTTTCAAAAACTGTAATTTTAATATGGAACCATAAGTTAGTAACGTTAATCCTCAATGTTTGTATTTTATAGCAATCCTATTTTAAGGATAAGATTATTGAAACCAAGAAAAACCCTAGACATTGATCTTTTTTGGTCTGCTGCACACTTTTTAACGTAAATCTCAGTTTTAAAATACAACTGAGTAAGTATTATAAAATTATACTGTATTGATAGTTACGTAAGACTCTGATTTGTATATCTACCTATGTTTTATTGAAACCTCTGTCTAAAGATTGTTCCGATTCGGCGAATAGGTCGAAACATAGTTGATTTATATACTGTTAAATATCTGAATTAAGTTGTGGGGTAATTGAATAAACTTTAAGCTGCTCATTTACATTATTTTTCAATTACCAATTTATTTAAAATAAAAATGGTTAAACCGTTTTTCAGTCATACTGCACTATTATCAGTTTTAAATTGGCGCCTTCTCTAAGAATATAATTCAAGGCGTATGTAAATTAATATTTCAAATAACGAATATACATTTTGCTTATTAATACGCTGTGTATTATGGAGTAATATTTCCCAAGATGGCGTGTGTATATTCGCAATTGTAGCCGCAACCTAGATATTATGTATTATGGTTGAGAACAAACATTTTGCTATTAAACTACAATGTAGTGGTCGTAAACTTTAACTAGCTTTCGTTTATGATTGAAATCTGGGGTCTCGTTTAAATGAAAAATCAACAGAACGTCGTATATTCATATTTTAGAATCATTTATTTTTGTAATGTCATCATCTCTAACGATAAATTTCATACACATAAAGTAAATTATTATAAAATACGCATGGGTATAATAGCGTAATAAAAATATATTTTTTATCGCAGCGTGTATTATTGAGGCAACGTACTTGATATTAGAGCCCTATATTCTAGAATTAAACTTCAGGGTGGCGTAATCAATCACAAAATATCAATAAATTTTATGTTTTAGGTAATTGAAGGACAAACGCTTACTTACCAGTAATTCAACAACAACAACAACTAGTTCTAATGTTTTCGAGCTACTTCTTGTTTGCGGTGTATAATTGAGGCTCTATAGTTGAAATGAAAAGTTGTAGGCCCAAATGGCAAACCATCTTAACTGTAACTTAAGTCTTAGACGTTAGGTGGTGCTACTACTAAATCCTAGTGTTAATAAATTAACAAAGTATGCTTTTTAGAGTAGCGAATTTAGCCATTTAGCACTTGTGAAAAACAGAAAATGTCAAAGATGATAGCGCCTAAGTACATGTATCTCAAAGTACTTAGTTGTCATTTAAAGAGCTAGGATAGTTAGGCAAAATAAAGTCTCGAAAAAGACAGGCAAAAAGGCAAAAAAAAGACTTAAAAGCACTAAAACGGCAAAAACGAAAAGAAAAGGCAAAATCACCAAGAAAGACAGAAAAAGTAAAAAATTACAAAATCTGAAGAATACTTGAGTAATTGAAAGAAACGGCGTGTAACTGACAGGCAAAAAGCAACAGCAAAAGATCTATTCAAGTTAAAATAAAAACAACTGCTGGCATTTTTAAAATTCAAAATTACTTGAAATACAGTCGATGCACTTCACAAATCACAATGTTAACACGTTCGAAAATTGTGACAAACTGGCTGATTCAGTAGAAAACTT
This sequence comes from Limonius californicus, assembly GCA_014611495.1. Taxonomy (NCBI): domain Eukaryota; kingdom Metazoa; phylum Arthropoda; class Insecta; order Coleoptera; family Elateridae; genus Limonius; species Limonius californicus. The sequence continues at coordinate 23,882 of JABXWE010008577.1, read as the reverse complement.
TCTCCTGACGATACTGGTCCCCTCATTAAAATTACTCTCAAAAAAATAATCCTTCTGAGAAATTTTCAGCCGGTAACAATAAAGGGTAAAACCCACCAAACCTCTACCTTTAAGTGCTTGGGAATAATACTTTCTACAATTTGTTTCAGAAATTTAAAATGTACATTTTTCTTGGAAAATGGCTAGTACAAATATATTTTAAATTGAAAATTTAAGAACTGAATTTCTTAAAATTTTAATTTAATATACATAAAACGCACACAAAGGTACAAAAAGGCAAGAAAAATAGGAGATTCCTAAAAAAAGGCAGAATCCTAAAAAAGACGCAAAAAAGGCAAAATGAAATTTGCATTTTTGAATTGCCCGCATTCTAAAATGGATTTAAAATTGGGTCTGCCTTTAAGCCTTCCATTTATTAAAAAAGGCAATTTGCCTAACTACCCTAGCTCTAGTTATAATCTTAAAAGTGGAATTCACACTGAAGGTTGTCTTCCTAACCTTACTTTTTTAATCAGCTATTCTCACACTTACTTATACCTTCAAGTGACATGTAAGAATGTTAAAATTAGGCTATAATTAATTATTAAATAATGAGACATTGTTAGCGTTATCGCTCAATTTGTCAGTCATTAAATGTAACCTTTTACGTCTACAAACCATTATATTCCTTTCCTTGTTTGTCTCGGGCGGAAGGCCGTCCACCTGAATGCAGGAAAGTGCAGCCAATGTAAGAGACAATACGTATAATATACGACAAAATAAATGAGTTACACATTTAGCAGTGTTCTAATTTTAAGAAATTTAGATAAATCTTGATCTCGGGATCGTATGTATTACGTTCTTAAAGGGTGGTAGTTTGTAATAAGTTGAAATATTTCATTAAATTATGACTGCATATTTCGTCAATCTAGATATATTCTACCGTACTTTTGCACTATTTTTGGCAATTTTTATCATCCGATCATATCATTTTTCAATATGTTTTCATTTTATTTCAATTTTTAACATATCGCCTACAAGTTAACAAAAACAAAGTGTTATAGGTCGTCTATTAACGTAGCTATGCTATGGAGAACCCTAATTTTAGCTTATTGTCAGTCACTTTAGTAGTCTCTTTTTTTCCTAAAGGAAAATTCTAAATAGCATGAAACTGAAGTCAATCTCATGTAGAGTCACGTATGTGCAAGTAGCGCATTCTGCATACTATAAATGCTCGTTTTTGCTCTAGCCTATATATGTACGTTATTTCCATTAAATGACAACCAAATTTAACTACTTACAGTTTAGGGTTGGCTGCGCCACTTACTATGTACACCGTACGTCAAAGTTGAGTACTACCTGAGTTAGGATAAGTGAAAGTGACACAAAGTAAGGGAGCCAGGTTAGTGCACTCAAGAGTCACTCAATTCCATTTTCATAATTGATAAGTTAAGTTGTTATTGTTTTCCTTTTATTTTTCGTTGTGTTAAAGATTCTTTTAGTTTAATGTATTTCAATCATAGATGAGCTAGATCTTGCATTACTGTTCTAGAACCTAAACTTTAAGTAATATCATTGGCATTAAACAAAATATCATACGTATAACATCTAGAATGGTTATACTAGCTTGTTAAGTGTTTATCAGGATAGAGGTAAATAGTTATCATCAAGCATTATGTACTGTAGAAATTCTCAGAAATATTGGCCCTGATCCAACTACAGTAAACTACACTACATAGTTTACGATACCATAAAATAACTAGAAATCAATAAAATAAACTACTTTGAAATTGCCTAGATAAATTTAAGCAATTCTGTAGGACACCAATCGGGTTCCTTCTATTCCTCATATAACCCAACTTTGACGTAGATATTCATATTTTCTGGTGCTGTCAATTGTGATTATAAACTAGGATGTTTTGTGGCTATTTAAGATTTTCTTTTAATGATACTCAAATTTACCCCTAGGGCTAGCGCCCTTGTTTGCTAATTACATATAATTTAACTTTGACATATGTTCGTATTACAAGTAATTTGAAGGTATAAGTAACAGTGAGAATAGAAAAAGTGAAGTTCGAAACTTACCCTCAAATGCTAGGATGCCATGAGTGACAACTATGAATTTCATTCTATGCCACGAAGCTATAGATTTTGATAACCTTATCATACTCCCTCAATTACAGCAGTATTATTGTTATAATAGTTGGGTGTTATGATAGGTGTTCGATAGGAGCACTGCATACAGCATTAGTAACTAATGTTTGATTGATGTTCACACATACATCATGTTCGCCATGTTGATGCATGGCGTAATAATAATAATGACGAATCACTTGAACGCATCATCGATCGTGTAAGTTCTAGGGTGAAAGTGGCCCTTGGATCACCAACTGACTGGTTTTGTCTGTTACAGGGACTGACCGCAGCGCCAACTCGCTGGCGACTCGGGCCGGTCCTGTCCCATCACCCCTCCTATCACAAATGGTGGTTTTGTGGTACGTTGGCTCCTGAGCCGGTCGCAGTTCTGTGTTTTTTCTTTAAATGTTGTTTACTTTCTGTTTTTTTTTTATTACTCACTGTTGTGTTGTCGTTCACTGGTCACGTTGGTGTTGTCACTCGATGTTGTGTCTGCATCACCGCACAAAGCTGCATTTTATATATTATTATATATGTGTAAATGTGTTGCTAGTTTGCAATAGTCCCCCGTGCCAGGTAAACCTGTTAGAGCTAACCAAGAAGTCCACTTAGACAACGGACCTGCTGTCCGTATTTGATTAGAGACCTCCCCGTCCGATCCGCGATCCCTCACGTCATTAGACCCTCTCCCAGCTCCGGGCGAGTCCCCGGAGCCGGGATAAGCTCCTTCGCAACGAAGCTCTAACGCGAGGCTCTTTGGTAAAACCCTCCGTTGTGTTTAAAACCCACGTCAATATAAAAAGGGATCAGGGTTTTGGATAAAACGATGAGAGGCAGTCGAACATGTTATTTTTCTCCGTATAAATGCTGTTACATTCAATTCTCTAATACATTCTTTTGCATATTTTCTTTTACCTGTCATCAATCGCGTTTATATGAATTATAAACACTTTTCCTTTTCGGCTCTCAACCCTTAAAGTTCCGCAACGGAAGTTTGAATCGGAGAGCTTTATATAAACATAAATTAACATTGTCTACATGAATGCCGTAATTGTTGGTGACACACTAGATTATAATTACAAAATTGCTCTTAGTTGGATAATTACCTATTGTGTTAACATTACAAACAGGCATGCAAATGTTGTGTTAAATAGTTCGCACCGAAATTGATTACTATTTATCACTACGGGTAAAGTAATTATCAGGCTACTTTAATTAAATAGTTAACCGATAACAACATGTTTAGGTAAATCGAACCTGATACTGGTGAAAACTGAAACAAAATCTTGCATTCGTGAAAAGTACTTTAATCAAGAGTAATTGAAGTAGGCCAGAACCTGAAATTATTAATCATTCTATAAGCTAGAGTAACTTAAAAATGTCGAGCTTATCTGATGTCTTTTATTTCTGCAATGACTTGTTGATGGATAAAGTAGATTTGTTTGTGAGCGCTTTTTCTGTTATTAGTTGTAGTATTAATGGATGAGAATGCATTTAATCATCGAAATGAGGACAAATTATTTGGCAAAACTTCAAGGTTAAAAATAGAAGGTAAAAGGGTGCACTTTACGATGAAAAATGGCTTCCTGAATTCGTCATCGATGTAGAAATGCCACAACAAATTCATATCTTTGGTTGCAACTTACAATTATTTTCCTGATGGCAACTACAGAATGTATTTAGGAAATAGTATGTTAGCTCATATTTGAAAATAGAAATATGGAGACGCATTTTATTTGACCATGCAAAAAGAAATCTACAAATTTCTTAAATATATTCTAAATTATCTACACCACGTTCTTTCTATGCATTTTTCAAATTTACATTTAAATACCGTAAATGTAAAATCCGGGTCTATACAGTAATTCTACGCCACAGTTGTACATTCAGATGTAAAAGTTTTAATAGCTGTTTGTTAGGATTGTGGTCAAATGCGTAGAGCAAATATCTAAAGGAAAGTTTTTATTGAGCAGAGTTTTAACATTGGCTGTTGTTCCAACAACTTGGCTATTGAAACTTAACGCAAAGTATGTGTTTACTCTCAGGACAAACGTGGATGTAGTAGAAATTAAAATAATGCCTCAAGCTCATCTCAAACGTAAACAATGTTATGTTGGATATGTAACTACGGCCCAGTAATAGTAATTTTATTTTAGGGCTTTTTGAGAGAGTCAGGCATAATTTCTTGTTTTTTGAATCAGGAATATTTCTATAGGATAAATTAGTTTTGAATTTAAACAAAATATGTTTCAGTAGAAACCAATTGCTAAGTTACTGTTAAATTTAAAACACGCCTTTAAAGGTACTCTGTTGTAAGTTAATGCTGTGTGTGAATACGGATATAGGTGTCTCTACTTCCTATAACCATCGATTTTATTATATAACACCCAATTAGAGCTTCACTGAAGGGAATGATTTTCAGTTTCAGTTCATTGATTTCCACCTCCATTTAAAAATCAGCTGATGAGGTTAATTATTTTGTATTTGCTTTTTTGAACTGTTTATAATTATATTTAGACTACGTTTTATTATTCTTATTAGTAGGTACTAATTATTCCGATTTAATAGATCAATTAACAGTATATCTCACGAGGTTATTATTCGAACTAGAAAACAACTTTTCTTCTCAATAAAAAAATCGTTATCACGAGCGGAAGCGCGCAAAAATCACTGAAAGGATTTGAATAGAAAGCTGAAGCAGTGGTGTACGCTCACGTGGTTGGCTGAATATGTCACAAGCTTGTATAGGAATTGAATAACTATATTTGCCGTTTTTGTTGGGTATTCGAAGTTCTGTGCTTCCGTTAAGAATTTATTTGGGGATTATGTAACGGGTGAGTGGGTCCGAGTTCATTAGCTTTTAAGATCTGCATTTGAACCTTTCCAAAATTTAATCCGGGTAGGTACAATAGCAATCGCATTTTAAATAATGCAGACGTAATTTCCTTTTGATCTCGAATTTCCAATTATACGAACTACCCTCATTTCTGTCTTTGTTATTGTATATTTTGCCGCTTTGTTTCTAGACTCTCTATTTCCACCGTCTTTGGCATTGTTAAGCTGTAAGATGGGCAATATAAATTACGTTCACACGATGAATACGACCATTAGTTTTTTGTGTGCCTTTTTCGCAAAGTGTAGGCGGTGAAAAAACGGATGACAGTGCGTCGAATGTCATATATAGTATATGTGATGGATTTCTTTCTCTATACTTGGGACTGGCACAGAGCCAATCGCTGGTTCTCCGCCCCTGGGAAAACATCTCATCACGCACCCCCGCTCTAAAGGTTCAGTTTTCCCTTCAGCCCCACACATCGCATCCGATATTCGCGAAAATAAATTTATATGTATATTTTGTTTTGCCATGCAAACACAACCCCGATTGAATCCGGAAAGACCGAATATTTAAACCTCATAAATGGAAAGTTCATTTCGGGGAGGAAACTACTTTTCCTTTGAATTTTATTTCGAAATTGTCTCGTTTGTGTTCTGCTCGCGAACAATATCTGCAGCTACTAGTCTTAATCAAGAGGCGGATCTACTAAATTGTGTTTCTTAAAGGGGAATGAAAAGAACTGAGAAAGATTAAAAGTATGAATAGAATTTCTTTGTGTACACTGTCAACTCTACAGTGTAAGTACATTTTACCGGAGCACACTCGGAGAGCGAGTTTACTCTCCCGGAAATTCTTGTTGCAGGTACTAAATCGCAGCACTTTTTACCTTAATCGATGTCTGAAGATCTGATCAGATGCTGTTTCATATTTTTCAACTTGTGCGCAACATCAATATTTGATTTGAACAGGCAATACCTTCGCCAACTGATTTTGTGTTAAAAGCGTTCACTCAGCCATTAACATCTCAGATTCCAGCTGAAAATTAAAGATGAAGTTCGACAGATACATTTTCAGAACAGCATTCCAACGTTATAAAAAGAGTTTTACATTTTGACGGTATAATTATTTAAATTTGTAGTCGGCATTGGGAAAACATTAGATGTTGCATAATAAACTTAAAATATATCTATGCTCTCTGTTTTTAAAAAAGAGTCTCTGCAGGGAATACACTTACCCCTGCGACGTAAAGTAATTAAGGTACTTAGAAATAGTAACTCTAACATCACATTGAAGGGTGTTGTATTACAAAAATATAAATAGATATGCGTATGATCAATTGACATATGTAAATATATAAATATTGAAATTTAAATACTTCTACAATAACTTATTTTATTACTCGTAAAAAACCACCGTCGCGCAATCAGCTTGCATGTATCAAAAAAAAGGCAAATTGATAAAAATTCTGAAGAAACATAGCATTGAAGAACTAGCCCGGGATAATTATTTACAGAAGAATATCAACAGAACAAATATCCAGAATATCTATGAAAAAGATATTGCGGTACCAAATACCTGAGCAAAAAAATTCCAAAAAGAGTATGCTATTATTAAATATATATCCGAATAAAAACAATCTTAGGAAAAATATCCATTGATAATATCTACACAACCAGTATCCAAGGCAGGATATATAGGGAAAAACTATCTAGACTAGCCAATAAACCCCAAAACTATCTAGAAAAACATATCAAAAATGGAATATCCAGGAATTAATATCTACGGCAAAATATCTAAATGGGTAATATCCACAGAAACAATACTTAGGCGCAAATATACAGCGAAAACGTTTAGGTAAAAGAATCTGGATGAGAAAATATTAATGGAAAATATCTAGAACAATCTATTTATGCAAATAGTATTGGTTGGTAAAATATCCATGGAAAAATTTTTACAGAAAAGTATTAAAAATTATACAATATCAATGGACTTGGTGTTGAGTATACACGAATTTATTAGGGTTGTCAGAGATACAGTTGATAGTTTTGCATAGACAAATAGTTTTTTATTCTTCCGTTTCTGTAATTAGTATATAAACTAATGTTTTTATGAGCTTTCTTAGCTAAAAGTGTTTGTGAAAGTGGATAGAAAATCAATACAGCAATAGCATAGTTATTGTTAACTCTGAATTATCAGTAGCGGACTGCTTTTGCACTGTATATTTTTTCTAAGTATTAATATTTATTCCTGAATATTTTTCCGTGGTTGTTCATTCCTTATATGTGCAGATAATATTTATTGCATTTTTTGGAAAGGCTGTTTCACGAGTAGGATGTCCAGAGAGTATTTGAATGTAACTTTAATAATTTTCAATGAGTTTTAAATTTTTTAGATAGTATGAAGAGCATCGCTAGTTTGGTTGCTTCTCCCTAAGTTCTGTTCAATCATCCAAGTTCGGCTTTCAAGCTGAACAATTGATACGATTGGTAGATTTATAAAAATCTTCTCTGCAACCCACCACAGACAATTTTCCAATCCGGCTAAAAACCTTCTCTGGAATTTCTGTCGTTCGGATTCGACGTTAAACTGTAGATCCCGCGTGTTTCTACGCGGAGGAGAAACACGTGGCAGAGAAAAGGCTGATGCCCAGTGGGCCGAAACGGCTGTCAATGATGAATGATGATGATATATGTGTATATATATATATATATATATATATATACATACATGTAGTAGTATGCAGTCATATTTAGACGAAATCTTCTTGAAGGGTTACAGCTTGTAATTTGAAATTAATTAGCCCTACTGTACTAAATGATCTCATATATTTTACTGCATTACACAGTTTTCGAAGAAACCTAGCAACAAATACAATAATGACTACATAAGTGTTGTGATAGATGGTAATTAGTTATTGATGGGGCATGACTTTAGCAAATGTTGTAAGTATAAACCTCAAATTGCAATTCTGATTTTTTGTGTTTGTTTCAGGTAAGTTCCCAGCACTGAATTTTGCGGTACAATTTTAAGGCGTAGCCGGTGAGTAAAGTCCATCAATTTACATTTTTGAGATTATAAAATATTCACCCAGCATAGCCGGCCATAAATACCCAGATAAAACTATAACGAATGGTAAAAGGGTTGTTAAATTGTACGCGGGCCCGACAGAGTTGTAGTAAAATTATCTACCTTAAAATATGAGGGGTTTAAAGGCGATGAGGTCGCTCCTGATCTCGCGAGCGCCTGCTATTACCGATCCTGTCGTTTAAAGTCTTTTAATGTGTGGTACTGGATTCGCGGCACGTCCTTGCACGCGCCCTCGTCAGCGACCCTCTCTTCGGGCTGTCGCCCGACGCGCATCCCTTGACGACCCATCAATATCAGGACGCTTATAATGAAATTGTAAATATCACTATTCCGACGTACGACATCTAATGGGGTCGGCACAGCGAGAAAACCGTTTATGGTAAAAATTCAACACACTACCGTATAGTAAATATCTGTCCTACTTTTACTTTCGCAAACTATCAGTAATGAAAATATTGATTTCTTAATGGTTCATGAATGAAAATATCTCATACGTAAATTATTTTTCCCTTAAATACAATCATAATTCCCACGCCAGCTATTTTATATTGGAAGCGACATCGTCGTACTTATCTGCGTCTGGTAACGCACCAATGTATTAGGCGATGTTGCCGTCGTTGTAAATTGTCTGTAAATTGCAGTATGACAAGTTTAACACATTGTAGAATACTTTTTGTCTGGAATTAAGTAGCAGGTTTGAAGTTACTTATGTGTTTGCATAGTTATAAACAGTAAAGTTTTAGCATAAATTGTTCAGCGAAGAAGAAAATTCCGAAGCGGAAAATGTTGTTATATCACTTTGATGGTACCTGGAAACAGTCTAACTTAAATAAAATGTATATTCCACATGTTTAATACAAATTTTTTAAATAAACTTTTAAATTTATTTAGGATTCGCAGCAGAAGTTAGATATATAATGCTACTATTTCAAAACAACGATGCCATAGGGTTCCCAGAGATGTAAATCGGAAATTTTTTATTGTTTCTATTATTCAAATTATCTGCGAAACAGCTAAAATGTATAATCCACATGTTTAATACAAATTCTTTAAATAAAACTTTTGAATTTATTTAGGATTGAATTCAGACTCATAACTATTATTGGGACGCTGCTGATAACTTTTTGTTGTTACATTTGTAATTGTAACTCATCAAACTATGCACAACTCATTACATGAAGCATAGTTGATTCGAGAAATTCAATACCAAAAACAACACCCGGTTTTTACTAAATTACAAAGATTTTCCTAACTGTAAAAAATATATTTTCTTGTTATTCTTTTTTTCAATCCGAGTACAATAAAGTTTGGAGGAATTGTTTGTAATTCTGTATCGTTGTCGAGCAAATGGTTGCTTTGTATATAGACTAGTTGAATTCAAAACTGCAAGATATCGAAATCCTTAAAAATTCCACGGAAATTAAGAAATTTTGGAATAAGTATCAGCTTAATTAATCTATACAGAAATATGTAGCCTCTACAAAATAGCCCATGCCAAAATAGTCCCGCCGAAAATTAAAATGTACCTAATAATAAAATTAAAGCTCAACTTTTAAATAATAAACGAAATTTGAAAATGCTTAGGCAACAAAGCAGTACATTATCTTATAAACCCTAATTATACAGGAAAATGGGTTAGGTATAGAGCTCACTTTTAGAAACATATAATATAAAAGAAAAAATATATGAAGTCTAGAATTATTGAGTGTTAATAAAATAAAATTGAAAATTTATTGCTCATTTTGTCAGGGCTATTTTTGCAATGACTATTTTGGGTATGGGCTGTTTAGTTGGGGCTATATTGACGTGGCTGCATCCAAATACAATATTCATTCCGTTGAGATCTGTATCGATACATGTATCGTTACAAATAGCAATACATGCGTCTGAGATTTCTGTCACGTATAATAGCACAACATACTCGCTGAACAGAAGCATCAGACATCAGTTCAGTTCAAAACGCGATATCAAAATGTTTCTTCTCCATGCTGTATGTGTAGCAATTGCAGGAACATTTTCAGAATTTTTAAAAAAGTAAAAAAACAACAAAAAAGTATATTCCATTGGTTCACTAAATCGCTTATTGCTTTTTCTCGTAGTTGTTTATTAGAATATTCCTTCGACTATCGAATCCCACAAACACGTATATAATTTGCTCATATAGAGAAACTCTTCTCAAAACTTTCGATCTACCGACATCGTGATTATGTATTAAAATGTTAAATACTTATAAAACAGTAGGGCAAGAGACAAGCACATATACACTGAAACAAATACAAACTTGTATCAGTTGTAAGCTCGAGGTATCGATGTTTCACGACAATAATACAGTGTCGATATCAGCTGATACTGATATGCCGATACCGAGATCCAATACATGTTGAGATTTGTATCGTAATACTGATATTGATATATCAACGTGAATCTCTACGACTAATAAAAATTTGTATTAGGAGAGTAGTAATTTTTGTTAAAGATGGAGTCTGCTAATTACTATTTATTTTTTAATGTGTCTTGGCCAAACATCTGTATTTTAATATATTTATTGAACAACGAGTTGCAACTTTATGTATTTTAGGAAAACGAAGCAGCAAACTATTCTTGATATCGACCGTTTACAAATAGCAGCACAAACAATACTTTGTTATCGGATGTAATAACATTTTAATTCAAGATTCGGTATCTAAATAAGGTTTTTTTAAACAACTTTATTCGATCAGAATAGTTACCATAATGCTATGAACTAATTTGATGTTCTTAATTACGGACATGAGAGGAAGAAACCGACTGGTGTCACCCCTAATTTAATCTCTTAAGTCCATCGGCCACCTTCTTTTTAATCTTCGAATGTCTTTCCAGGGTGTTATGATGCTTAACTGTTTTTTTTTATTTACTTTTGTCACATACGGAATATTGTCTTTATGAAGCGTTAAGTTTAATACGAACCATGGGGCGCTTGATTACCGTCTAAATGTTTTGGATTGGAACAATTGGTTACGTTGATGGTCGATTTTCTGTCGCATCCCCACAACTCGCAGTCGTAGGACCATATGGGACAGATTATACTTTTATATATTAATATCTGTCTTCTCTGTTCGACGGCTAAGGCTAGCCTCATGTGTTACGTTCGTTTGCTTTGGCCGCTTCTTACGCATTAAAGTCTTATTTTATTGGCCGCTTCGTAGCCGATTACTATCTTATTATTTCCCGACTACAGTTCAGTGGACCATTTTTTGTTATTCTAGAGAAATGCCAATGAATATTTTGTCTGCGCGCATGACCCTGAACGTTTGCTGGAAATTTCCTGCCCTTGAGGGAGCCCTACGTATTAAGTTTATTTTTTTGCATTCTTGCATCTATTTAATATGGTGAAATACTTTCAGCTGCTGGATATTTGCCGTTAACGTTTGTTTTTTTGGCAGTCGTCTTAAGATCTCCTTTCGACCCGGTTACTTGCTAAGACCTCAGCGCCGACGACAAGTGCTACAGGGGCGGTTTGGGTTGCGATGGGTATCCATTGCGTGAATTTTCGTATCGCTGTTATCACCGTGGGGTGAACAGAACCATCGACAAGTGTCGGATTTAAGAAATACGCTGGATTGAACCCTTGGAAGGCAATTCATTGCAAATTTGTTTATCGCTTTTGCGGATTAATCGAATCCCTTTTTTGACCCTCTGGATGTGCCGCTGCTGCGACAAACGCGTGGGAGTTTATACGGCGAATATTTCGTTCCTGACTGCAAGAACACTCGAAATTTCCCGTTTCTCGAAGAAAGTCTTGGCGATTGCTGTGTCGCAATCGTGATCCAGCCTTTAGGGGCGTGCCTGTGATTGTTTTCCGCTTCGCAAGAACCTAGGAACACTCCAAATTGTGCCTCTCTCTCTTCTCACTATCTGAAGAAAGCTAAGGTAAAAATTGTTAATTGTGCTGCCGTGAAAACTTTTTCCGAGATTCATTTTATTGGTTTAAAGTGCTGAACCCTTTTCTTGATTTAACACAAAACGACCTTCAGTCGCCAGTTGCCATTATTTGTTAATTGTAAAGAGTAAATAATTTTTGTAAACTCAAACGTCGCTGGCTGCGTAGATATGTGTGTTTAGTAAAAGTAAATATCGTAAGCCAGTGGCAGCGAGCTCTTTGGTTTGGATGTCCCAACTTCCTTTTTGTTCAACTACAGTTATTACCGTTTCGATTGTATTTTTTTTTCGTGCTATGTGTGTTACCAATTTCAAGAAATAGAGTTATATTTGTCTTAAAATTCGCCTTATCTTTTATTTCTGTGTATTGTATTGTACAGGAGGAGGCACAATATAGGTGGAAGGTGGCGTTCACTAATTTTGACTTGCCCTGTACACAACTACGTTAGATTTCCTTCCCTTAAGCTTTTCTTGTGAACCACCCATACTCCTCTGAATTAAGCCGAAGGCACTTCCATCTTTCTGCTTTCTGCTTTCTGCTTTCTTTCTGCTGCGGTCCAACGAAAAAGCTCGTCTTGGACCGTAACACCTGCCCGGCATACGTGGAAAGAGGGCTCATAGAACCTACTCCATTGTAGGTATTTAACAGGCCTTTGGCCTATGCATAGAAGAAGAAGACGATACTAATATTTTGTTTTCTAATGTAAGAACTGATTTTTTTGCAAGGAGCCAGTATACGCTTTTGAGCTGTAAGTCAATTTCTTTAAGTTTTTGATGACATGCATCGCCCACGTTAAACGCTTATCTAGGTGTAAGCCCAGGTATCTGGTTTCATTTGCCTGTGGTATGTCTGTGTTGTTGAGGGTAACTGGAGGACATGTTAAGTGCTCCGTCGTGAATGTAACATGCACCGATTTACCCGCATTAATTTTTCTTCTCCAATTTATCAACCATGTTTCTGATAGATTTAGGTATCTATGGAGTAACATTGATGCTGTTGCCAGACTTTCACTACACGAAAGGAGATTGCTGTATCATCAGCGAACATTCTCAGGTGGGTTTGTGATGTGGTTGGCAGGCCATAAATGTATAGTAAATACATTAAGAGTTCCAAGAACACTTCCTTGAGGGACGCCTGCCTTTATTTCTCTCAGTTGGGAGGTTTTGTCACCAAATTGAATCTGAAAGAAGCGATCAGCTAGGTAGGAGCGCAGTAGTAAGTAGTTCTGATGTGGTAGCAGTCTCTTTATTTTGTAGAGCAGACCCCTGTGCCATACCTTATCAAATGCGTTACTCACGTCTAGGAACACTAGATTTTGGCTTCGATTGCTTCTTGTATTATATTTGTCAGGCGATGACATTGCTGTACCGTTGAGTGTTTGTATCGCAAACCGAATTGATGATTTGATAGCCATTCATCTTGAAGTGAATTCTGGTTTATACGTTTTAATATTAGTTTTTCCAGCAACTTAGATTATCGGCAGGAGGCTGATGGGATAATAGGATTTGACCTGGTTAGGAGGTTTGTCAGGTTTTAAGTATTAGTATTATTTGGGCTACTTTAAGCAGTAATGCCCCGTGTGTGACTCATAGTACTCCGTTGAAAAGAATTTGCAGAAATTTAATTCCTTTGTCAACTAAGTGATTTAAGACAGTTCCTGTTATAAGATTCAGGCCGGGTGATTTCTTATTATTTAATAGTTTTATTTAAATAGTTAATAATAGCTAATAGTTTTATTAAATAATAGTGATAATGTAAAATTAATAAATTTAATTACATTTCAAAGAATAAAAGAAAAACGTGTATGTACATTTACATGGTTTACTAGCTATCGATGAGTAGAATCTAGGACGAAAAACCCACGGACAAAAAAACCCGGACATAAAACACCCGGATAAAAACCCCCCGGACAAAAAACCTCCCGGATAAAACCCCCCGGACAGAAAATTCCCCGAATAAAAATTCCTCGGACAAAAAACCCCCCAGTCAAAAACTTTATTGTTTTTTTTTATAAAGTGGTAATCACCCGGCTTTCAAGCTGCATAAAATTTTTTACAGTTTCGGTGATCCATCCTAATCTTTTACTAGTAAATGCAAATTCATTTGCATCGATTTTTAGAATGGTTTAGGGATTATAGCCCAGGTAAACATATATTTCCCAATGGAAATTCTTTCTGAGAATAAAAATTTATTACACCACGTCATTACTAAATGTAATAATGATATTTAAGTATAATTTTAACTTTGTTATTATATTATAACTTTTGTTATTTCGTTAGTAATCATCAGAACTGTGAAAATTTTATGCAGCTTAAAGCCTGGTGACTACCACCCTACCCGGGGATTTTTTATCCGGGGGTTTTATGTTCGGCGTTTTTTGTCCGGGGGTTTTTCGTTCTGTTCCCGATTAGTACTACCGCATGAAAGAGGGACTGTGTATTGTCTGATTGTTCTTCTTTTTGTTATGTTGTATCCTTTTGCAAATTTAGTAAAGAAAATGAGCTATCATGCTCCCCTTTACCTTACTGTAGGGACATGTTTTACATATAGGCAATGGATTGTCTTAATAAAAATGTGAATTATTATAATCTTATAAGGTAAAATAATGTAACAGATGCTTACTTGCATTGTTGTCAGTACAAGTTCATCGGTCCTTATTTAATCCCATTTTATGTTATAACCGCCACTCGCTTCCACTTCCGCTGTTGCATCTTAATCTTTCTTAGGTAATCGTTGTATATGCACTCACATTGTAATGTGCAGCGGTAATTTAAATTTGTGCAAGACCAATATGCATTTTAATATTATTTTTGGTGCAGTTGCTGTTAGTAAAAGATACATCGATTTTAACAATGCAGAGAAAGCGTGTATTCCTTCGTTTGCGAATTCGAAACCAACTAATATGAATCACTAAAGTATACTTAACGGTACATAAATATGGAAATGTCCAGACGAGATCTTCGAGCATTTTTTCTAATATTTTCTAGCATAATTAAGGTAAAAAGTAACGTGTAATTTCGTAAGCAGTTCTAAAACAACGTGGTTCTTCCCATCCGTAAGCAATTTCTGGGCTTGCTGCAAAGTTATTTACTGATAATATAAATTGTTTACGTTATGTGCCCGTTCGGAATACAAATGCGGGTTTTGCTTTTGAAAAATGCTCCAAAATAATTTACACCCGTCACATGCCAGCATCAACCGTATTAATTTGACTTTTATCCACCGAGCGCAGCGGTGATAAAGGACGATGGGGTGACTATGCTTTTGACTCGACTACTAAACCTAATTAACATGCAAATGTGCCCTACAGATCTTCTAGCACTATCCTTGTGTAAAAAATTGTTCCACTTTCCCTAAATTCTGGCACTCGCGTCTCTTTAAAACCGAAACACGTAACGTGGATGCTCCTGGAAATTGCCATTAATTATTCGGAGGTCAAATCGGCTAATGCGTAAAATACTTGCGTTTCCTAACTTAACGGTGTAGAAAACCCGGAGTTTTGCACCCCAAATCGATATCCATTCTTCCAATAAACGTAAACACAGTTTTGATGTTCGTTTTAACTGATTTAGTGTCGCCGTTTCATTTTGCTCTAATTAATTGATGTTTGAGCCTGGCCTCAATTTGAAATTATAATTTTTATCTGAGAAATATGAATTATGAATCGTTGTTAATATTTTATTCAACACGAATAAGCTCCCAAGGGTCTATTAATTATAACCGCCATTTTACTGATTGAGATTCATTAAAAAACCGAATTACAAGCAAAGAACGGAATTTTAAAATATTGTATTTACAGTATAAACATTTTCTTTATTGAAATTGTTAAATGTTTATACGAGTTTGGATTGGATTGTGGTTAATTTTACACTTGATTTTTTTAATTTGAAGTGCGATAATTTAAATACAGTTTCAGTTGTAAAATCGAATGTATCAAAATATTCGTTGGGTGGTATATAAAGTCAACATTACTGTTGAAATCTCTAAAATATACGGTACTTAATTATTAATTAAGCTGCATTAACATTTAAGAAATATCTGGGGAAAGCAAATATATGTTTCGCATGTTTTATTGATTTTAAAACTGACCCATCTTCAGTAATACCTAATACTAATTGTACGAGAGTGAAAATGTCTTAGAATCTAATTCATTTCTAGTGTATCTAACTGTTAGATATGCGTATGCAGTTTTACAACATAGGTAATATTTTTTATGTAAATGTGTAAGTTCATCGTTACAAAACGCAGTATAATATTACAGAAATGTGTATGCATTTTTCACGAATGCGGTAAATCAACGCCGAGTTAAATTTGTGCATGGTTGGACCAAGTAATGGATTTGAAAATGCACATTATGTAAAATGTTCCTAAATGCTTCCATATATTGGATTACCGTAGTGATTTTATATATTATTATAAGTACTTTTCGTTTGCTGTTAACAACTCTAATAAGCGTATATTGTACTCCGTATTTAGACGCAATCATTTAATTTGACTGTATATATAAACGAATATTGTTAGATTATGATTTTAACGTTCTGTTCATTGTTTACTGGTGGGTTTGATTTTAGTTCATTAAAAGATCAGTAAAACTGACCAACACAATATGTTGTCAGTAATAATGTGTGCTGTACATGTAAGCATAAATACGTTAACATGCCTAAGTGATGAGTAATATTTTCGGAGTTGATATTTCTGTGACATCGCCCAATATACTTCGTTTTTTGTATTAAATTTACATATTCTTCGGGGACAAAGTTTTAAATTAAGATTTAAATCTTACAATATATTGACTGTGTCGCTGTTAGTATAAATGATTGTTTTTTTTTTCTTGGAAACGGTGATATTACTTTATGAGTTAGTATCATAAATACTCTCAAAACCTATATCGGGGACCGCGGTAGAGTAATGGCCTCAGCGCTTGGCTTCGGAGTTATTCTACCAAAGTCGCTCAGGTTCGAATCCTGAGCACTGCACTTTCCCAGGGTGTTCGTGGTGTCTGGGGCATGGGGTTTTTCAAGGGTGGGGCATGTTAGACCTGTGAATAGCACGAAATGTGCTGAGCCGGGATAAGCTGGGAGGGATGGGAATCTTGGATTCTTTTAATTTAAAAAAAAAAAAAAATCCTATATCATAATATACAGTGTGTCCCAGATTGAGTAGGCTGCCATGAATATCTTTTATATTGTTAAAGATCATCCTCACAGACGGCCAGGCAGCAATAAAGGCTTTAAAGGCCCCCATTTGTGAATCGAAACTAGTCTGGGAGTGCCTGAACAACTTCAAACGACTGGCAAACAGACACCACGTTACCTTGTGGTGGGTGCCAGGGCATGAGGGCGTACCAGGCAACGAAAAGGCCCACTAACTCGCGAAACGCGGAGCATCGACGCCATTCACTGGACCTGAGCCTTGCTGTAGAATACAGAAAAGCCACATAAAACAGGCGGTCAAACTATGGGAGGAACAACAGAAATCCTCATACTGGCAGAATATTCCAGGACAACGTCCGGCAAAACAGTTCATCACTGTTTCGCAAAATAAAGCAAAACTTGCAGCAAGATGGAATTGAAAACCATCACTAGCCTATTAACAGGGCACACAACATTGAAATACCATATTTTTAAGATTGGTAAAGCTGAGTACCAAATCTGCCGCTTAGGTAACGAGGCAGCGGAAACGGCAGAACACATTCTATGCGAATGCAATACTGCCTGTCGACGCAGACTAAAAATTTTCGGAAAGGCAACCATGACACCTAAAGAAATAAGGGACTCGAAGTCCAGAGACATTATAAGGTTCATCAATAGCCCACAACTTCTCTAACAAAGAAAGGGCTCATAAGTTACAAAAGAACCACTAAGGGTCGAAGTGACGGAAGGCATATAAAGGCCAAAGCCCTAAAATATAATAATAATAATATTGTTAAAGATAGAGATTTGTTTAACTGGAAAAGTTGAGCAATGAGAAAGATATGCATGGTACCCTACTCAATCTGGGACACACTGTATAGTTGGGATCTAAAGTCAATGTTTATAGTATATCGTTTAAATCCGACTTTAATATACTTAAAACCTTAAGCTTGTTTGAAACCCATAAGCTTATTTCATTTTCAGGTGCAGTCCGCAATACTATAATACTATAATTGAACATTCCTGAAAATTGGTTATATGAATTCTGTTTGTGGCAGTAATCAAATTTATGATTTGAAACAAGCCTATCATAAGCCTCATCATCATACTTGCGGATTGCGTTTAGTTTTTGAAACGTTTTGTGTAAATATTTTAAAGATTATCCCTTTCCATTACGTTGCTTGAACGTATTTTCTCGTGTCTCTTGGGCGATGTGATCTGCTTCTGACTTTGGATCTATAAGGATCATATGCATGTTAGAAAAGAGCTTGGTATGTTGGTAATGTTTGCTGCTGTATTTTGAAAACATAGTGCGGGAGTGCAAGCCACTTCCTGAGATTCAAAGCCCGCATTAAACATTAGGTCTCCTATGTTTGTATACATTGATTTATAGGCACACCACAGTGATAGAAGAGAAGGTCACCACTGTCTTTCGAGAGCCAAATGATTATAGAGAGAAGTTTTAAAGATTAGTCAATTTTTCTTAAATTAAGTCGAGGGTGCTGTAATATTTTTCTGAGTTTGGTTCAACAGGTATGTATTATTGGTATGATAGACGGGACCTGCTTCAGTCGTCAGATCCGATACAGATATTCATAATTGTTTTTTTTTTCTATACTGCAGAATCTATAGCTATCATACGGGCATAGTGGTAAGATCTGTCACCGAGGCCTCTTCTTCTGGTCTGCTATTCAATATTTTCAAGATCCTACATTAATTAAATGCATAGTCTTTTCATTAAATTTTTTTTCTAAACTGTAGAATCATAGCTACCATGTCTGATAGATATGAATCTGGTCGTAGTTGTCAGATCTGTTACGGAGGCCTCTTGATTAGTTTGAAGATTATGCCATCTCGTCTGTTTGAATGCATATTCTCCTTCCTCTTGGTCTATGTTCTCTGCTTCTTATTTTTGTTGAAATCCTATGTATGGTGTAGTAGAAGTCAGTGGAAGTGGACATACCTGATTCAGTATGGCCATCGTGAATTAAATTTGTTAAGTAAGCTCCATTCGTTATTTGAATACCGGATTATTGATTTAGTAGTCTTTAATTCTACCTCTTCCTTGCAAATATTATTCATGTGTCTATTACTTTACTGTTATTACGTTTTGCATGTTAGCGATCCTTAGCTTCAAATCTCTATTGTTATGTATTTTCTTTTTTGTGTTCAACACTGGATGAGCCTTTACTACTTATTCCAGAGTATGGGTAATATGTTGCAAAGTTTCTGCCACCTTTCCAATATTCACATTTTGACCACACCTGGATAATGGTCTGAGTTTATATTACCTCCTTGAAGCATCCTCTGTAAGCCTTTTCACTTTTTTATAAAGGATGGCGGAGTGTATCGGAGATTTAGCGGTCATTTTGTCCACAAGTTGTGGGCCTTGTAAACTACAACCTTATGCCCTAACGTTCATAGAAATGACGTTTCCAGAAAATAAAACTCGACTTATTGTGATTTTAATTCAGATTTTAGATAAATATTCCCATTTGTAACCAGATAACGTGGATTAGATTTTCTGGCTGAATTTATTCCGACTGAGCATTAACCGTTCGTGTTAATCTTCCACAGTGAAAGTGATTAAATTTTGGAGCAAATAAATTGCGAACGTGAACGAATGCCGCAGTAATCGATTCATTTCCAATTTGGTGAAACATGTTTATTCCATTAGTAGCTCGAATTGCATTCCCAGTTTTCACTTTTCAAATTATTTAAATACTGACGTCCGGAAATAGCAAATCGGCCGTAGTCCCGCTTTGCATTGCAGATGCCTGCAGTTTTTAAATTTCATGTTGCGCCAGTCTCTCCTGGAAGCAGCCGGACTGTGTTATCACGTCTTATCATCATCAGTCTTCATTACCCCCGCAATGTGGGGCTCGTCCGCCCTCGGTGTTCGCGGATGATACTACCCCTGTCGCTTCTCTTCTCGCGCTATTGTTGCAGCGCGATGGCTCGCATAAAGGGGTGATCGCGCCTTTGTTTTCTCCAGACCCTCGACAAAACTAATTCCGACTATTTTAACTTAAATTGCTTTAATTCTGTTCAGGCTGTGTACCTAACGCTGAGTCTAGATTGAAACCTGATATTCGCCAGCCGACGAAATAATTTTGTAAAGTTGCAAATGTAAATTCAGTTGTCTGTGCATACTGATAATCCACTGTATTTTGTGTTGGATTTTATCTAGTCTTAACTCCCTTGGCAACTCGCTTAAGTGGATTAAAAGGTTGCGCAACTGTTTCCTTTTGCTACCCTCCCACGGGGCTGAACCGATATGTCAAGGGGTCACGTGATAAAACTCTGCGAATGTTTTACAGGAAAATCTACCCCATCTCGCCCTAGTTCCAGGTGTGTTTCCTTTTCGTAGGTCGGCGTTACGTTGTCCTGCTCATGATTTGTTAGTGTTAATACCTTTATTAACTATTCATGTCCTACGCACTCAGTCGATAAATTTAAACACGACAGCACATCAGATATGGTTATTACCAGTCTCCATCAATTTCATTTCATTTCATGTGAATGTATATTTATAGAACTGAGTGTTATGCATACGCATCTGCACATACAACATTTATACTTCATGGAGAGAAAGTTGCTTTTTGCAATAACTTACCATAAGCCATATTTATTTAAAAAAACATCTAGTATACAACATGGATGTTTTGTATGAGTTTAACTTCATATTCGAGTGAAGAAGCCACTTTGCAGGAGCGATGAATGACTTTCAATTTATGTTTATACCGACATCATCTTTGTTTCTCAATTATATCAAGGATGTTTGTGACAACTACCCTGTAGTGCGTGCTACTTGCAACAGAGGGCAGCACCGATCTACAACTTAACAAGGATTTCGAACCATGAAAGTACCGTATATTTCATTTCCATAGAAATTTTACTAGGACATTCCAACTGCTTAAAATATAACATTAGTTAGGAAAATTATATGAATACAGGTAACATAATCAACACTTGAGTAACGTTGGTGATTGTTGTAATGCTTTCCAATAGAGGTATCAATGTTTGAGAATTCTGCTGATTAAATCAAGGATCGCAGCTAGACCTTCTCGGAAACAATCAGACACACTTATACCTTCATCAAATGGTTACTAAATAGTAGAAACCACAATTGTTTTTGGAATAGTGGTCACAATAGTTGTGTTTCATTTTGATAGAAGAGATTGTAAAAGAAGATATAAAGATGTAAATCTAGACTTCTGGGTATTCGAACATAAAGTTCATTGTTTTAAAAATTGGAAATAATTAGTTCTGTTACAGAACATAAGTTCATTGTATCTCTATAAATGTGAATCTACAAATACCAATTTTTACTAACTAAGAATGTTAAACATACAATGAAGGGACACAAAATATTATCATTTATCCTGTACATATGTTTATTTTTTGTTCGTTTTTGTTTCTAAAGTGAAATTACAATGTCCAAATTGTCCAGTTCCATATTAGGATTACTAGGATTTCAGATTTAAAACAGCAAAATAAAGCATGGTTCAGGCCTCCTACTTACATCTTTCCATTTTAATTTTTAAATAATGGTAATCAGTTACAGTTGTACCTCGTTAAACTATTTATAAAAAATATGCCACATGAATCTACATTCAAAACCGACAATGAAATAGGTTTAAAAACATGTAAAAAACTGCGCTATAGCGCTTCTAATCCCCCAACCTTAACATATTACTTCATGGTTTTAATGGAGACAACACATCTTCCTATAAAGGTTATGACCTTCTGAAAACTTTCCAAATGTAGAGCATGCATATTCACGGAGAGTGCAATGTTTAATTTTTAATGATTACACATACAGTATACCTTTTGCTTAGTAATTATTCTTTGCTATTTTAATTATCAATCCGTGGAATATTAAAATGAAATTTAAAATTCTACCTACGGTTTCTGCTTTAAATCAATTAATTGTTAGAACGTAGGTTACCGGATTGGTACGTTAGTATATTTTACTTCCTCTTTTTATATATCAGCATCAACAGCCTTTCCGTCCCACTGCTGGGCATCGGCCTCTTCTCTGCCACGTGTTTCTCCTCAGCGCTAAGGTAGAAAAATGGGGGCCCTACAGTTTAACGTCGAATCCGAACGACAGAAAATTCCAGAGAAGGCTTTTCGCATTAAGACCCCACGGTTGCAAGCCGAATTGGGAAATTGTGTGTGGTGGGTTGCAGACAAGATTTTTATACATCTGCATAGTTCTGCTTAGGTTTCGAACCCAAGCCAGAATCGACGTTTTATTCAGAAAGCGAACGCTCTACCAACTGAGCTACCACCACACATTATATATAAAAGAAAGTAATTAGGATTAGACAGATTAAAACTTACAAATTTGAAGTACACGAATAATTTGATTTCTTAAACACTCATAAGACGATATTTTTAATTTCCCATGTTTTTTATATTATATATTATATAGTGTGCTTTTGCAAACAGCCAGAAAAGTATTGTAAGGGCCTTCTAAATTTCCATTAAGCATATACGTTTCATTGTCTTACTAATAAATAGGAAATTATCCTACCGTAGAATGTATTAATTTCTGGAAAATATTTACAAAGGTAAATTTGCTAATATAATTGTTTTCTCTAGCTAGACAATGCTTTATTTAAATTTATATTATTATATTATATTTAATTAAAGCAGAAACTCATGTTTTGCTAAACGAACCTGTGTGATTTTTGTTTTCCGTTTATATGCTATAAAATTATATGGAAATTTACCAGTTTAAATCAAGATACAGAGAACTACAGTGGAAACTAAGAGTACAAGATAGTGTAAAATGGAGAAGATTGGGGAAGGCTGCATCACAAAAGGAATTGACGAAGGCTAGATGAGATGAGATGAGTTCAAATCATGTGATTTTACAGTTCAAATTCTAAGAATATAATATTTAATAGTTTTTTGACTTCAGTATAATCCGAATCCTTGACATGGACCCTTCAGTTTCCATACTTAGTTTTAAAGGCGAAAGCTAAAATTATCACTTTGTTTTAAATATATTTAATCATAGTTACTTTTGTGTATTTATTAATGTATTATTATTAAACAATATTTTTCAGGTTAATGAAAACTAGGGCTTGGAATACAAATCGTCTATTTTAATATTTATTAGAGAAAGTTAAGAAACTAATTAAAATAAGTTAATTTTTAAATACTTAGAGGGCGGTATTTTAATTTTATATTTATGCCAAAAAATTACACCTCTAAAATGAAAATATTTATATTACAGCTATTTTTTGTTTAATATTTCGAAGAATTAAAATAAATAGCTGATTGTGGTGGGATAATCAAATTAGATCGGTATTATCCTGGCAACTACAACTTTCCAATTTTTATTTTCATGTGGTGAAGGAAAAGATATTTCGATTTTAATTAATAAAACTGAAAGACAATATTTACATTATTTGAGACTTGTTTTCATACTTCACAAAATCGTTTCTTATATACATGTTTTAGAATATTTCATTACTTTAAAAATTCCAGTGAGAAAATTAATTAATATAATAAAAGGTACGGTTGTTACATATGTATCTATATCTATATATACAGTGTGACAATTTAAAAACTTTCAATGGGCTATATATCACAAACGAAAGATGATATCAAAAAATGCTCAAAACCGTTTTTAGGATAGGAAGGGGGAACTAAAATGACATAAAAGAGAACTCAGCCCCATCAACCCCCTAGGCCCCACCTACCCCAACTAAAAAAGTTTAAATAGCAAACCCCTGCTTGTGATACATCATTGAAAAGCCTATAAAAAATGCTATCC
>JABXWE010008576.1:0-14468 GCA_014611495.1 Limonius californicus | reverse complement strand
TACAATTTTATATTCTTATCTAAATCATCTAATCTAATATTCAATAAATTGCACACTTTTACACATTTAATCTAATATTCAATAAATCCGAGACTTTTACATATCCAATCTAATATTCAATCAAGCAGACGCTTTTGCATTCTATAAACTTAAACTTGTCTAAATCGAATAGTGTGACCAACAGCCCTAATAAAATCTTCTAAAGTTTTTTCGCCTGTTACATACTGTTCACATAGTAGATGCAAGCGAGTTTGAAGATTTTCATAAACAGTTAATTTTTTTCTCTTACTTATAACGCCTACGTTCTGCTGGGCCAGTTTTGTTTCATCGGAAGCGATCTCAAGACGCATTTTTGTTATTAATGTCCACACAGTTGGATAATTGTGACCTACTAAATTAGAAAACCGATTGTTCCAACCTTCCACTCGGTTGTTTGTTCTGTCTTCTCCGGCGAGTGTACTAACGTGGACATTCCACGTTTCAGGAGGGAACACAGGTGGAATGTTCCTCAATCTTAAAGGTCCCGCATTAGGATTTCCTACTCTGCGAAAGGTTCCTGTGACGTAGGTAGAATCAAAATATTCTACCAATTCTACTGCTGCTCCCGGCATAATATTTCGAAGATGAGCCATACCCCGACGTACATCTTGGAGAGGTAAAAACGCCAGATCGTCTAGCATGCCACAAAATAAGTTAAAATCTTCATCCGTCCTATATGTGATTTCCAAACCCAATAATTGTATTTTGCGGTGAGTGCTTTGCGTAAGGTGGTAAAAGCAACCCCGAATAACAATTTGATCGCCCAGTACAATTTGTGCAGCTTGCATCATAGCACGCTCAAAATCTATGTTTATTGTTAGGGGGTCAGGATATAATTCACGAGAAGCACATTCTTCCATAATAACACGAAGCATGGCCTCATATGTGTTTTGGCTCTTACTTTGCAACAAGGCGTACACTGCTGTCACAAATACCTTATTGATAGATAATCTTATGACATACAGTTGTTGGAAAAGTCTTGGGGCTAAATGAAAATTCCCGTCCATGTACCACGCCGATGATGAAGACAGAAGTTGAAGGCTTTCATCAGTGGCAAATAGAATAATTCTTTCCTCAGAATCAGGCCCGTTATCATGAAGAAGGAACCGAGCATGTCTTGGATTACCAGTTGTACACCATTCTCCTAAGAAGACAATTATTAAAGTTCTTTTAAATTAGTTTTGCCCTAATGCATAACACAAAAAATTCAAATAAAAAAACAATACCTTCTATTCGGAGATCCGTAAGCACATCTGGAGTTATTGGTTTATTTTTTATCTTCTGGTTCCTCAACGTTCTTTTGGTAGATTCTTCTAGTGGCATACGGGCTTTGGTTGTATTGTCCAAGGTGGCAACTCCTTCGGCAAAAATTTCAGCAGGAGCCGCTGCGCTACTTTTAGCTAGCACTTTCATTGTCTCGATACACTTCACCACTTTGACACTTTCGGAATCCGCAGGATGATTGTGAGGTCTGTCCACAATGGGATTGGTTTTATCGAGTGCAATTTTTAAGATAGCTCCACATTTCAGAGATGAGTATTTGGAACATCTCCATCTTATAAAAGTTTTACACTGAATATGTAAAACATACATGTAACCATGTAAACATATCTTTTTTTTGCCTTTATTGGATGTAATAATTTCCATATTGCCAAACAAATAGCTATACTTCAAATGTTGGGCACGGCAGTAAGGAAAATTGGTAACTAAACAATTTACACCCGCCACAAGTTTATATACCCCTTTTTTAGAGGGTTTTTGATCTTTCCAGGAGTAAAAACATCATTAGATAGATTACCAGAGGTATCTTAGAGGTACCTATAACGTTTTCGGTTAGACAAGAAGTATGCGGACATCATTAGATAGATTAACAGAGGTAACTTAGAAGCAAATCACACATCAAATTTTAGATTTTGTATGAAATAAAAGCAATAAAAAAAATTTACGAAACAATAGTTATTTATGCAAATACGCCGAAAGTTTATAAATAAATTCTAAATAAGCAAATAAAATGCGAAAACATAAATTTGGATTTTATTTCCGTGGATTTCTTTTCCTGTGGATTTTTTTTCCAAGGATTTTTTTCCTGGATTTTTTTCCGTGGATTTTTTTTCCATGGATTTTTTTTCCGCTTACCTACCTACATGCATGGCATCTTAGAAATCAAATATAAGCTTTTAGTATTAGTTCTTCATGTTTGTAATACGATAAAATTGTACAACTAATCAATATCTTAGGTGCTACGTTGATAATTTTTCGGATTTGCCTTTTTGATTGATTATATTTAATGAAATCGCAAATAATTGATTGGCGAATAACTTCCTTAAAAAGTTAAAATTGATCATTCTCGCTACATAGCACCATTTTGTGTATCATATGCGACTTATTTAGCAGGCGACATTTGTTTTGAGACTTATTACAAAGCTTTTTAAGATTATAAAATGATCATCCAAATTTATAAAATTTGTGGAATATAGGCAACCAGTTCAACTAGTATAAAATCCCTTGTGAACAATAGAAGGGGCGGCTTTTGTTAACCCAGCAGGTAACTAAGTATACAGAGATTACGCAGGTAGAGCTTAACATTATCATTGTTCATTTACATTCCATTTTTCTTTGAATTAGGTAATAGTCGAATTGATTGGAAAAATGGAATGAAATTATGAAAGCTTAATTTGCTATTATTAGGCGTTTTAAACTGACTTTTAAGCTCTGGAATATTAAACAATCATTAAATAAATTTTGATAATACTAGCCATCAAAATGTTTCTCTAATGGGAAGCTGTCTTGTGTGCCTGTGATTTAATATTTCTGGTAATAAAGCAGTCGTATAAAATTTTTCTAATTTCGGAAGCATTTTATCTTTCCAAAATTGGGGATTAACATATATTTCCTCGACTGATATGCCTAGAGGAAAAGGTGGTAATATGGGCACCCATTTTGTATTTTTCTTATACCATTTTGATTAAATTAACCCTGAAAATTGGAGAAAATAAACTTCTGTGTGTTCTAATTACTTTGTAATATAATTTATATATATTATGGTATTGCTATTCAGATCATCTTTAAAAAAATTCTTAACAAATACTGCATTTTCTGAGAAAAAGAAGTAGTGCCCGTAATATGAGCCCCATGGTGAAAATCAATAAAAGTCCACTCGCTAAGTACAAAACAAGTTTTTTTATTACTAAGATTACATTTATAAAACTCTAGTAATTTTATTTACAAAAATCACATAAGTAAGTGTCGCTTTCACAGTCAGCACATTCATTGTGTGCCCACATTTCACACAACAAGCACTGCACCCACAGTTCGCCCCTGGAATCTTCAGAATACCCTCCTTCACAAAAAAGGCAAACAGCATCGTCGTCTTTAGGTTTTGAAACTTCAAAGGAGGCATCGAGAACCGACTCTCCTGAGTCTATGTCCGAATCTTGTGACTCCTCGTCCGACTGCTCGGTAGAGAGTTGTACTAACTTTCTTTTACAAGAAGTTTTAATAGGTCTTCTTAGTTTGTTGTTTACCTCTTTTGGTTCACACTTATTTGCTAGATTTTTCTCGTTTCTTTCTTTTCTGGACTTTTTTTTCTTTCTTTTTCTGCACTCTTTTCTTTTGCTTCTTCTAAAGCAAATTTGTAAGGAGAGGACGTTATTAAGGCAGCCTTTACGGGTTTAGGACCTTTATTTGTTACCTTTTTTTTTATTTTGGGACGGGCCAAATATCTTTCGGTGAAACTGAATGTTGCTGCTTTCGCAAAGAAGAACAGTTGGAAGGACCAGCTTCTGCTAAGTCTTTAGCGCATGGTGTTTGGTTTTGGACACAATCTGTTGTGCTGGTGGGAAAGCTGGCGGCTGCATTTTCTTGAAGAGGTGCTGAGGTTAATGCTTTTTTGTTGACATTTCTGCCTTTATGTTGCCGGAGAGTTTCTTTTGTAGTAGTAATTTAAGTTTGAACTAGATTTCTCATTGTTCAACATATGATCAGATTGTAATCTAAAGAAACACCAATAAAGGTATTTCAATAAAAAAAAAGCAAAGCAAAGATAAGAAGTGCAGATGCGCTCCTGCATAATAGAATCTAGTTAGTTGCGCTTTCGGCTTCTTTATATTAAGATTTCTATATTGTAATCCATGTAACTCCGATTATTGTTTATTAAAAATAAGTTCTTTAAGTAAACATTATTTCGATAAATTAATTCGTGCACTAGCGTTTACATTAAGTTATATATCAGCCAACAAACATTTATATTCTAATGTGTATAAACAAAATAGGAAAGTTGTACTCAAAACATTTCAGTTTGTATATTCTAAAAAAGTCAGAGGTTCTGGAATATGACAATACCTACACTTACCGTACATATTTCACATTGTTGCAAATAATAGACCGATCATTCTATTTTTTTTATTTTATACGTACGTAATTCGAAGGTTTCGTTTTTACTACTGCATTGACACAACTGCTCGTTTGCTAACAATTTTTTTTCTGAAATTGTATTATGAAGTATGACGCAAATGCAGTTACAATGTGCTGAAAAGTGCTCAGTCTGCTTCGAATGTTGAACGTGGTGTGTAGTGCCTCCTGACTTGTAAAGGTAAGCAAATGTTACAAAATGTAACTTTTAAAATTAAAAATTGGCCGGTAATAGGGAAACATCCAACACTTTCCCAAAAGTAAAAGTTTTGAGGTTGTAGGTGATAGTTAATGTAGGAAGTCGTCAAAAAATATATAATTTGTAGTGTTTTGCGGTTTGCTTTGTTGGAATTTAGGGCCTCCCTTCCGTTACTTGGTCAACATTTTTGCGTCCCCGGTCAACAATGTAAATATTAGGAAGTGACAATACCATACAAAGGTGGCGGAATTTGGTTTCCATGCATCTTGGTTTATTGTTAAAAAAACAAGAAACAATAGTATCTAGTTGCAATTGTTTAACCGTAATAGTGTCAAGCAAAGTGTGTGTGTTTGATTGAATACTCTTTCCTGTCTTCGTAAGATTTTTTTGTTTATTGTTTTTTTTGTTCATGTGTTACATTTGTTTTCTTACTAATCAACAACAATGCAGAGGAGCCATTTAACAAAACAACAACGAAATTTAGCCGTTGCTATGCACCAAAGAGGAGACCATTGGGTCGACATTGCTGATATGTTAGGAACCACGCAGAGCGTAATTTCACGTGCCCTTTCGCGCCCTATAGAAACAGCTTTCAACTGCTTGACATCTACAGCAAGTGCTCCAGAATGTCACAGAAAATCGAATCTTCGACCAAACTAAGAGAAATCGATTATTTGAAGTAGGACTTACCTGATACCGCCCCCTGAGATGTCCTGCAAGAACTGCGGCTTAACGAAGACACCAGGTGGAATGGTGATGACGTACGCTTCAATATACTGCTTTCCGACGAGTCCAAATATTGTCTCAGCAATGGTTGCCGGCATCAAAGACTATATCGTAGAGCCGGACAGCGTACCTTACCTCAGTATACCCAACCAGTCGTTGCCTTTGGTGTTGCTGGTGTTATGGTATAGGCTGGAATTTCTTTAGGGTGGCGTATTGACTTCCATATCTTTAATGGTACACTCACGGGCTAACGTTATGCCCAAGAGATCGTTATGGACCTTGTTCTGAACCATCGCAACCCTGTTTGACGGAAATATTCTGTTTTTGTTGACTAAAACGCAAGGCCCCATCGTGCCCGGGTTGTTTTAGAGATGCTTCGAGATGAAGAAATAAACCATCTTGTTCTTCCTCTGCTATCTCCAGACCTCACCTCCATAGAGCATACATGGGACCTTTTCAGAGACAGCTGGATCATCATAATCCAAGGCTTTCTACTGTGCAACAGCCGGTACTGTGGCATCAAATTCCACAAGAACATATTGATAATTGCATTAAGAGTATGTCATCCAGGTGCAGACCAGTTTTTACTGCCAGAGGAGGTGCTACGCAGTATTAGAATGTAATAAATTTAAGTAAGTGAAAGGAGGCAATAACGATTTTCATTATAATATTGTTAAATTTCTTCTTTAAATGTACTTTTGTTGTAATGTTCATGTTCATTACTAAAAAGACGTTGTATTTTGTTGTTTTGGTAGTTTTTAGTTTTACAAGACCATAGTATTAAATCGTAATACCATAAGCTTCGTACATGGTATTTATACTGACGCCCGGGAAATGTATATTTGGAGACGAAAATTAAGGATACCATGGACAGCTAGAAGAACTAATGCATCGATACTTGAAGAACTGGATATATATATATATAAGAACGACTGTCTGCCACTGTAGAGAATAGAATACTGTTTTTCTTTGGGCATATTTCACGAAGAAATGATGACAACTTCTGGTAGCGTCTCGCGGTACAAGACGATGTAAATGGGAAAAGACTTAGAAAAAGATCTTGTGTGAGGTGGACTGACCAAATCTACCGGAAAATTGGTCTCACTCTCTATCAATCTACGTACGCAGCCGAAGATAGCATAGCGGTAAGTTTCACGTATTTCACCGTGTCCGTTGATTCTTCGGACGTATGGAATCCGTTACTATAACAACCCGATTTTCCCAGTAGTACGAACAATGGAATCAGTTGTTTCCAAGATGATGTCACGTCCGCTGGGAATGCAAGAAGGATTTAGCAGCAGACCACCACTCTTCTAGCGGCACTACCACGGAGAGGTCGATGGTATATGCACAGTGTACATTTATTTATTTATATCGCTACAATAACTAACATTAAGGTGTCACGACGCCTACTTTTGAGGCTACGACTGTAGAGATACGACAAAACAGGAAATCTGACATATTTATTTAGATATTTGAATGACAAAAACAATAATTTAGGCTGAGTCGTTGTGGTCCTCATCAGCCCCTCCCTGATATAGTCACAGTTACAATATTGCAGGTCTAGTAGATGCTTTTAGTTTGAAGTTGAATGTTTTCCTTGTGATATTTTGTATGTGCAAATTCAGAAATACTGTCGTCGAATGTCTATTGTCGTTTATCATTTTTAGTTGAAAGTAGTGAAAGTGCCGACAGCCGTTGTTGATCGTAAATAATTTTTCATCAATTTCATCTTTGAAGAGCTTCTTTGTTTTAAGATAGATGCTGAAAGTTATATTTACATTCAGTAAACTTGTCATCTGATTATTGGACATCTACAAATAAAAATGGTTAGGGCGTAGGAAACCTGTAAAACGAAAATCCTTCCGCTGCACCTTCACTTACAACAATCAAATTGCAGAATTATTTGATGAACATCATTCGTTAAAGTAAATCAATAGACATTAAAATCACCAGGTTTAAGGGGCTACTAAAGTGACTCAAAATAAGCGTTTTCTATTGTCACCGTAGCAACGTAGCAATTTAAAAAAAATTCAGAGATTTTGATGAAGTTCTTTCACCTGCGTGAACTATGCACCATTTCCATATTAGTTTCTTTCAATTTCTTGCGTACCTTCACAATCTATTTAGAAACTATAATTTATATAATAAAAACTAGTGTAGACGCACGGTAAGAACTGCTCCAAGAAGCACTTATTCAGTTTTATTTGTCCTATAGCGTGCTTCTAAACATCTGCAAGAAGCTGTAACCACGTCTAGCTAAGATTATGTAATCCTTAAATCACCTATTAAAGTTTTTTAAAATTCGGCTCCGTTACAGAGAGCTTCTAAGTTTTTTTACATCAGATAAAAATTTAAATAAATTTTTCTATTGTTGTTCGATTTTGGTAAACTTTTTTGTTGTAGAAAGCTAACAGCCCAAGCTTTATTTCCTAACGATCATGTAGAACTGACTGAAAAGTGAATGAAATCTGGCCAAGAAGAGAAAATTTATGTAAAAATTTATATATTAGGACATATTTTTAATCTGAGTTTTTACAGCTTTTCAATTAGTATTCTGTTATACAAAAAAGGCCTCTACAATTTTTTCGAAATATTTATACCTCCGTAACGATGCCGATTTAAAAAAATTACTGGGTTATTTAAATGCTAAATAACACAAGTTTACACGGTTTTGAACCCGAGCAACCAAAATTTTCGACGCTGAATCCGAATCCGTTTTTCTTAATTGCCTCAATTTTTCGAAATAATCGATATAACACTTCGTTTACGATTTCTCTACTGTTTATAACCATTTTATTGAAAAAAGTGACATATCAGAAGTGAAGTGCAGTAGAACTGAGTCGTTTGTATTGTTGGGGGTCCGTTTCACGCATTAAAGTCCATCAGCAGTCGCTCATCATGCCCTCGTCCCAAAATGCTTGGTAGCGTCTCTCGATTTACATCAAATCTTGGTGTAGCCGTTCTCCTTGCTCGTCGCTCGTCTCGCTTAGCGTAAATTATCCGGAAATAATTGCAGATGGGAATGCAGAAAATAAATCTTTAAAGACATTCGAGAGACCCAATCTTGCAATAATTTTACAAAAAATTGGCGGTTATTTGCTTGAAATCCGGGGATTTTCGTTGCCGAGAAAGTTGTGAACAATGTGAATAACATTTTTAAAAGATGCTCATGCTGCCGCTTCATTGGCCTTTAAACACTTTAGAAAGTTGTTGTTGTCCATCAGCTTTCTAATATCAGGTCCGACAGATACATTTTTTTTTATTTTCGCGTATGTCATTTTGTGAAAGAGCTTGGTTAAATACTGGCAAACCGGCCCTTCACCCAATTAACCCATTTCCTTTCTCCGCCTTCAGCCGTCTGAATTAGAAGATGCTACACAAAAATGACAATTTAAACACTAAAAGAAATATCGCACTGGGAAAGACGATAAACTGGAATTTACCTTGAAACTCTAAATGCGTAGAGGAGTGTCACTAGATGCAACACTAGACTGAAGTTGCTAGACTTCTCTACCATGTATCCACACGTACCTTGAACAGTAGACACAGATACTTTAAAATAGAACCTATATTTTTTGACCATGTCAAGAACAAGCCGTCGTTTAGCGGCCGCAGTGTTTATTAATTGTATTTAAAAAAAAAGAAAACATTATAAAAAGCGAGCTTGGTTAACTGGGAATTGGGTTAAAGACTGGATCGCAAAGAAAAATGATAGTCACTATTTTCTTAAATGAATTTTATAAAAAATAAATTTAGAAATAGGATGACGGACGAACCAAGCTCTGCATGCGTACTTTTAAAAATGACAAAGTATAATCCAGATATAAAATCCTTAACATCTCATATGCAGCAACAAAAATCACATTAAAAACAAATGTTTATGTCTATTTGTAAAACATTTAAATTACTCTTAATAAATTATAACAGATGTAATTTTTAAAATCATACCATGTTAATAAAATTGTTTAATAAAAATTTTTGTTTCTTTGTTTATTGAATTATAATAATTTTTCTCACGAGACTGAAAGAAAAAGCAAAAATATAAAATAAAAAAGCAAAAAAAGAGAAAAATACAAGAATCATAATTTATGTTAAACAATTTTAGTGTGGCATGATAGTTATTTCATAAAGATTATTTATAAGTTTGTGGCACGGACAATGAAAAAGGTTCGGCCTCCCTGGTCTAGGCAATAAATTTCCACCATGCCGGTACACCTAGCTCGAGTCTCGACACGCCGAAAAACAAGTGTTCCCACAGCGGTCTACCAACTTGCGACAGCGATGTCTAGATATCAAATGTCCGATCTAGCGACACAGCTCTAGATGGTGTACATACGACGACACTCGATCTATAGACTTTATCTAGACACTAAAGTGTCTTCGTGTGTACGTAGCAATGCTACGTGTGGGAACACTTGTTTTTCGGCGTGTCGAGACTCGAGCTAGGTGTACCGGCATGGTGGAAATTTATTGCCTAGAGCAGGGATGGCGAACCTTTTTCATTGTCCGTGCCACAAACTTATAAATAATCTTTATGAAATAACTAACGTGCCACACTAAAATTGTTTAACATAAATTATGATTCTTGTATTTTTCTCTTCTTTTTGCTTTTTTTATTTCATATTTTTTCTTTTCCTTTCGCTCTCGAGAAAAAATATATATAATATATATATAATTTTAAAATTGTAATATCTTATATCCAAAAATGCATGAGCGCTCATGTTACACACACGGTTCTAGCATTTTTGGATATAAGATATTACAATTTTAAAATTAAATAAGTAATAAATTGTTAAGAATGTTTGTTTTACAAATTGACGTTTAATATGTGCAAATTATTATACAAGAAATTACTCATTATCCTATTAGATATAATAATAATTGTAAGAATTTCCTGTTTTGAGAAAGCTAATTAATATAGCGAAACGTAAACAAAATTTGTAAAGAAATGAATGTATAATTGTTTATGATGACCTTTTAACAAAATTTTTAATATGTTTGTACTATTGTTTATTGGTGATCTTTACAATGGTTTCACTTTATACAAAATGAATTACTAAAGAATAAAGATTTGTGATATTTTTGGCTGAATTGGTCTTATTAATTTTAAATTGATAATTTTAACAGCCGTGATACTTTATATTTTAAAATTAAGGATTTTATATCTGGATTATACTTTGTTATTTTTAAAAGTACGCATGCAGAGCTTGATTCGTCTGTCATCCTATTTATAAATTTATTTTTTATAAAATTCATTTCAGAAAATAGTGACTCGCATTTTTCTTTACGATCCACTCTTTAATCCAGTTCCCAGTTAACCAAGTTCGCTTTTCATAACTTTTTTTTAATACAATTCATAAACACTGCGGCCGCTAAACGACGGCTTGTTCTTGACATGGTCAAAAAATATAGGTTCTATTTTAAAGTGTCGGTGTCTACTGTTCAAGGCACGTGTGGATGCATGGTAGAGAAGTCTAGCAACTTCAGTCTAGTGTTGTATCTAGTGGCACTGCTCTACGCAATAGTTTCCACAAATACACCACGCAGTGTGAACACACCGTAGAGCAATCTAGACACAAGTGTCGACATTTAGGTGTCTGCGTGTGTACGTAGCAATAGTTTACACAAATACACCACACAGTGTGAACACACCGTAGAGCAATCTAGACACAAGTGTCGACATTCAGGTGTCTGCGTGTGTACGTAGCATAATGTTCGTGAATATACTCTACGAGTAGATGCACGTTTAGACGACTCGTGGATGCCCTAGAAATTGAAAGAACTTGCGAAGAAATGAAAAATAAAAAGAACATTTTGCTGCAACGGAAAGATAGTTTTCAGTCGGTTATTCTTATCAAACCCCGGAGTGCTGACGTGTTTACATTAAGTGGCATGCACCGTATTTTGTACAATGAGTAAAAACTAAGTTCTGAATATTTTAATTGACATTTACGAACCGCATTCAGCGTGGTTATGAAATGGTTATGGTCGAGTGCCGTCTTATTTGACGGGTACGGTTGCTCAAGAAACCAGTGACCAAAAACAAGTGTCGAATTAAATTTAGCTGCTAAAGTACAATAATTAAACCTCTTTGTAGTTAACTAAAAATCTACTTTTATTTCTCAATATTTTACATGTTTAATCTCAATATTCTTAATATAAATCAAAGGCAAGACAGTTTGGAGATTATTATTGCATCTAATTTGCACGAAAAATTCAATTTTATTTTTAAATATTTGAAGTTAAATAAGAGTTATTCAAATATTAGTATAATTATATTTCTACTGAAAAACTAATAACTAAAAATGCAGTGTTAATTATGTATTTGAAATAATTTGAACACAAAGGCGAATCAGGTACGTAGTTTTAAAATAGGTTAAACACAAACCGGAGCGACTCACGCACAAACTAAATATCATTTTTTTATCATTACTAAATAACATCGACTAAAAGATTAAATTTCAATTAGTTTCATATTTTGCACACAATTAAAAAAGACTGGAATAGACAAATATTATGGCATTTTAAATAACATGGACAACTTGATTTTAATATATGGTTTTTGGAGTTTTTAGTGAAAGGGCGTGCTACTGGCGTAAAAGTTGTAAATGACATCCCGAACATCCATTTTTATATTTTCATCAACATCGACAGTTTTCGATTTACTCCTAAAGCGCTTTTTCTGGTGCGCTAAGTATATTTCCTATGTGGTCGTTGCATATCCGCTACACAGTATTTAGGCCTATATTTACAGCTGCGGCAGTTCTTTTTTGAATCCATCAACAGGAATCAAAGGCCCATCGTTTCTTCGTTGTTCTTTAAAATAATTTATTATATTAAGTGCTAACTGTTTCGATTGCAGCCACAGTGACCTAGTTTTGTTGCCATTGTAGACTAAAAATTTTTCACAGAAAATCGAAAAAGAACTGTCGCAAAAGGTTCACAAATTTCACTTCTAAACACAAATAGTAGCACTCTCTCTTCTAATCATCAGAGAAACTGCACTAGAAAATTTTACTAAAATGAGAGTTATTTACTTACTTTTCTTAGAAATTAATGTATTAACTGCGTGCATTATGATAATTGCATATGAATGTGTCATTCCAGCGTTATTTTATACGTAAACAATATTCTTTGAAATTCATCTGAAAAGTAACATTCGAAATAACCTGTTTTGGAACCACTGAACACTGTAAGTGCTATCTCTCTTCGTTTCACATGTCGCCGCAGTGCATTTCATAAACTTTAGAGCGGCAATCTGCAAGACTTGCGCTCGCTCTAATAGTCTATACGAACTAAAGAGCTAGAAAGAGTGTTACGGTCGCAAAAAAAAGACACACGTTTCGGCGCCAATTTGTTACAGGCCAATCGAGCTTTTTTGACGATTCGTAACTATCTTGATGGAAAAGGGCCTACAGCCTAGCTCAGAGGAGTAGGGGGAGTTCGTGAAAATCGCTTATGGGAGAAATCTTTAGTTGTGTACAGGGCGAGTCAAAATAAGTGGGCGCCACCTTCCAAATTCAGCTGATTGTGTAGGTCCTCGTAGAAGGCCGAGAAGCCAAACAGCTCACGGGAAGGAAACCTATCTTTATTGTGCCTCCACCTATACATATATATTTGAAGCTTGCAAAATTTTTACATAAACACATACAGAGTACACATAAATAAAAGAGGCAGTAAATGTTAAAACACATATAATGAAACTCTTAGTAACGACGGTACAACAACAAAAATGACGAGCAAGAGTGATGAGCGCTCAAGCAAACGAGCTAGCGTCGTCGGCGCACGTATTTGGTCCAACCGACCACGCAGCCACCGACGCAAGCTTACAGGAAAACACAATATATGTAAAACAAAATTTATCTCATACTTTGTTCTTCCAACAAATACAGTACGCGACTGAAGGCCGCTTCTTGTTTCCAGATACAAAAAAAGATTCAATAATATTGAATTTTGCAAGTTGCACGTATGTAGGCTTTCGTTTCACAAAACACAAAACTTTAGTTTTTACCTTGAAGATCGGGGGAGACGGCACAATATACGGCGATTTCCGGTTGCTAACGACGAACGCAGGCGAAGACCCTTCTATGGTATGAAGAAATGGCTGCAGAACCACGGGAGTTGGGCTTCGAACATTAATCCGCCGAAACGGCGATTGGTCGATTCACTAAAGAATTGCCTTTTACTAGGGTTGAATCAAGTTATTCTTATTTAATCCGGCAGCTGCCGACGGTCTGTTAAATACCCCTTGGTACAACAGCGAAACGGAACACACATAACAGATACCCCGTACAAAAAAAAAACCCGAGCCGCCCCTGCAGCATTTTACGTAATTACCATTGCCGATTGATGGAGCTTACGGACAACCGGAGCCCACAAAGGTCGAAAATGGACTAACTCAAAAAGGCAACGGGACCTCACTTCTCCCAAAAGATATTGCACCACATTACAAAATCTTACGCAAGAAGTTCTGGCAGGAATTACCACGTGCAATTGCCGAGATCAA
Source organism: Limonius californicus (assembly GCA_014611495.1). Lineage (NCBI taxonomy): Eukaryota > Metazoa > Arthropoda > Insecta > Coleoptera > Elateridae > Limonius > Limonius californicus. Next base: position 585 of record JABXWE010008576.1, on the reverse strand, counting down.
CACTTCCGGGAATTTAGTCGGCAGGAAATCAGTCCACAAAGGAAACTGTTAACATATCTCGAACTTCGAAAGACAAAACAAAATAGTGAAACGGTAACCCAAAATAGGACTTCAATTAAAATAACGTTATTGATTCTAACGAAGCGGCAAACAAATTACGGAATTAATTCAAGTGTAGCGGCAAATTTGAAAATCACATAACAAGAGAGCAATATAACTACACAAGTGTTGTAGTGGTTCGTACTGCGAAGGGCCACCCGTCAAATAAGACGACACCCGACTATATAAAATTTGAAGCAGTGTTACGGTCCAAAAAAGTTTTACGTTACGGCGCCAAATTTGTTACGGGCCAAACGCGCTTTTTTTGGACCCGCAAACAAAAAAAAGATGGAAAAGGCCAGCGGCTTGCTCAGAGGAGTAGGGAGGGTTCGTAAAATTTGCTTATAGAGAAAATGCTTCAAGTTGTGTACAGGGCGAGTCAGAATAAGTGGGCGCCACCTTCCAAATTCCAGCTGGTCTTGTAGGTCCTCGCGGAAGGTCGAGAAACCAGCAGCTCACGTGAATGGAACCTACCTTTAATTGTGC
>JABXWE010008575.1:0-11685 GCA_014611495.1 Limonius californicus | reverse complement strand
TTCGGAAGTTAATGAATTTTCCTCGGAAAATTACTTTTATACTGCTGGTCCGGCTGTTCTCACTCGTTTTGGCGTCGTGTCGGGCCGGTACGGAGTGGGATTGCTCATCGGATTGCGACTCTAGCTCCACCAGCGCCTTTCCGATGAAATAACAACGCGGAAAGTTTCTAAATAAATTTAAAAACGCGTTCTGGCCGGAAACTTCGTTACAATATTATATTTATTAGGCGTGCATAGAGAAATGTAGATGTAAATATATCCATTATTCCTTTTTTGATATGTAAAACCTGATCTGATAGATCAAATTGAGAAAAGCTAAACTTCATTTTGAATTTTGTCGTTTATGTAGTTAATTAAATTGCATATTTATTTATTAATTTATTCTAACCAGGCAATTTCCGTTTTCATAAATGTGATGGTAATTTTAACTTTGAATGGAATCTATTTTGGACTTAGCTATTATTGCTAACTAAGTTAACAAAGTTAATTTAACTTTTGGAGATTAAGCAGAAACGTAAGTTCTTAAAAACAGATAGAAACAATATTTTTGAGGTTAGGTGATTTTATCTAAAGTATATTCAAGATGAGCATGATACTGTAGTAAACAAACCATCTGACAGCAAGTCTGATTTGCACGCTTAAATATTTTACGTAGCTTGCCGCACGTGAATAGAAATGGGTAGTGCAAGCCCTTTGATGCAAATCCTTTTTTTGAAACAATTGTGGTTTTAAAAAGAACCATTTTTTTATACAATGCGGCATCCAAATTGTGGGTGACGAAGATGTAGAAAGTTTAGTTGTACATTCTGAAAAATATATTAGCAATGGGATATTAAGTAGGCATGGTAATTAACCAACAAATACAATAAATATTACATCAGAATTATTCCTCATCAACGAGTTCATAATAGGTAATTGTCATTAAGTAAATAGAAAATTTAAGAATTACATATTAGGTTAAATGTTTGTTAATGAGTTATTCATGCAAAGTCCATTTACTTAATATTTATTCACTGTCTTCGTCATCCGAAGAATCCTCGTCGAGGTTAAGTACGAATTTTTCTACAGTCAAGTCTACAATGTTATCAAGTTCGTACATCCGACTTTCTTCTTTAATTACGTGACTGATGCATTTTTGCCATTTTTCGGCAGTTATCAGCGAAATTGCTTCTATAAAGAGTCCCTTTACTTCTGTTAATTTAAACCCTTTATTGTTGGCTGCGACATGCGATTTAATTTGCGTCCAAATAAGTTCAATGGCATTGAGTTCACAGTGACATGGCGGCTGCCACAAAATTGTAATGCCATGGGATTTGGCAATTTCGTCGATCGCCAAAATTTTATATTCGTTTTTATGTAGCTTAGCCAGTGTAACTAACTGCGCCTTCAAGGCGTCATCTTCAAAGGGAATGTTTTTTTCTTTTAGCCAGTTTTTTTAGCTCATCCTTGCGCCAATTTGTGGTTGGTAATTTTTCCAGGTGACGGCTGTGGTAAGGAGCATTATCCATAACTACCACGGAATTTTGAGGTAACTGTTTGCAAATTGATGTAAACAGCAGTCATTTTCCATGGGTTATTATTAGACGTTTACCTTTGCCCGAAGGGACCTTTGTTTTCATATGTCCTAATTTAGAGAAAAAATAATATATTATTACGTCATTTAAAATGTTTATTTAAAGATAACGTAATGTGATTTATAATTTATATTTAACAAAACACAACCCACCTGCGTTCACCCATGTTTCATCCGTATAAAATATTGATTGTCCTTCTTCACGGTATTTTTTAATCAATATTAAATACTCGCGACGCCAAACAATAATTTCATCCCGTTCGAGCAAAAGTGATTTTCGGAAACGAGCAGCATACTTAAAATTAAGTTTTTTCAACAATTTATAAAATGTCGTTCTCTTAAAATTTGGTAGCTGTTCGTCCTCATTCACGGTTACCAGAACTTTATCTATCGTCGGAATTTCATTACGGAAAAAGAAAGCGTGGACCTAAACGCAAATATTTGATGAAAATGTGAAAATATTAAGAGAAAACAAACAAATGGTAACATCGTAATGTTTCTCTACATAATTTCCGGTAATGCAAGAAAAATACAAAAAGAAAATTAGACGTAAAATATGTACAGTGTGATTGTAAATGATTGAGGCTAGTTTGAATTTATCGCCATAAGAAATTATCGTCATGTTGGTAGCAAATACAGTAATCCTGTCAGCTGTTTATTTCTCATCAGTGGCGTCTGAAATAGCGTTATATATTAATTATTAATAACTATTTTAATCAACACTTCTATCTTTTTAATTAAAACAATTAATACACAATAAACTTAGAATTTCGTCTTAGCAATAAGTTAAAATATTCCAAATTAATTTAACAATATTTTACAACAATTGTTCAAAATGCCCAGCAGAAATCATAAATACGCCGACCATGAAATATGTATTTGTAAAAAGCTCCGCCTCTATATTGATATAGCCACAACCAACATGTGAAATACACTAAAATTTGTAGCGGTAAATTCAAACTGCCCTCAATCATTTACAATCACACTGTACTTAATAAAAAATTAACATAACTTCGAAAATTTATAAGTACCTTTCTTCGAATTACGCATACATCAGCCTGTTCTACTTCATCCACAATGTTTTTCCGCTCTCTAGTTAATTTTGGGGACGCTAGTGGGTTAGTTTCCTTTAACTCTTTAAGAACTTTTCTTACACATGTGAAGCTAACACCAACATTGTTAGCAACAAATTCTACAATATCTTTTAAAGCAATTTCTGGGTTTTGCTCCAACGTCGTATTGTAGAAGTTCACAATTATCTGCTTCCCACTCAAAGATATATGATAACACTTCCGTTTTAGGGTATTGGGATCCATCGCAATTGTTTTAAAATCAGAACAAACGCGGTCACAACACAATAAAACACAGACACTGCACTTAGTAGTAGTAACAATCGCGTAAGCGCTCTGCGTTATTTACGAGTCTTGTGAACATGCATCACAGTATTAGTAAATCACGCAACTTTCACTTACAACCGACCAATCGCTTTCTCGCTACCACGTGATTTTCGATTAGCACGTGGATTTGTTTACTACAGTGTTATGCTTATTTTGAATACACTTTAGGTGTTGAGATTTTAAAGGTCTCCCAAAGTAATCTAAGGTTTTATTTGAACTACTCGAAAGTTTTGTAATTTAGATGAGAGTTGTTGAAATCTTTCAACAGTTTCTGAAATAAAAATGGACAGCACGTAACAAAAATTGATTAACTTAAGCAGAATAACAATGAACGATGCAAACTCCCAAGTAAAGATACAAAACAAACTAACAGAGAGCTTAAATACTAACAAAGGCATGAGACAAGGAGATAGCCTGGCACCCATACTGTTCAACATGTTGCTAGAAAAAGTTATAAAAGAAACAAAAATATAAACGAATGGTACCATAGCAAATAATTCCCAACAAATCGTGGGATATGCAGACAATCTGAACCTCATAGCAAGATCAATGGCAGACCTAAAAGACATGTACAACAAACTAGAGACCAAGGCACAAGAAATCGGCCAAGAAGTAAACGAAACAACAACATGCTTAGCCATAAAACCCATCAAAAAACAAGGGCAAAATCTAACCATTAAAGTAGTTCAACGGTTCAATTAGGTACCTGGGATCCCAACTAAATGAAAACAACGATATAACACAAGAAGTACAACGCCGAATAATAGCTAGCAGCAACAGAACATACTACTCACTCCAAAATACGTTTAACTCAACAATAATTAATCGAAACTCAAAGATAAAGATTTATCAAACTATGATGAGACCTGTTGTGTTATATGGAAACCAAGCCTGGACACTGACTCCGGAAAATCTTCGGCCCGATACAAGAAGAAGAAGGACGGAGAACAAGATACAATCACAAACTAAGAGAACTTTATATATCCCCCGACGAGGTAACATTAATCAGACTACTGAGACTGAAATGGGCTGGGCATTAGGGGATTAGAATGCCAAATGAAAGGACGCCAAAAAGGATATATACGACACATTCCGAAGGAACGAGGGCCAGGGCATTCTAGCTGTTCACAAGAGAATGCCAGCTAGAACAGGACGTATTAATTCTCAAGATTCTTGATGTGCCGCATCAGATGAACTTGCTAATTATAAAAATAAGGAGATACACTCCAGAATACGGACAGACCTTAACAACAACAAGGTTTCTGCGTTCGAGCTGATCTCAGACAAATTTATCAGAAGGCTGCCTGACACCACTATCTGAATGATTCTTGATTCTGTCCTGCGACTAGCTACTACTACATAGCACTAGCACTGCAGTAGAATATTGTTCAAATTATCATTGTTCCAAAACCAGTCGAGGAGGAAACACTAGCCACGTCATGTCTTTCAATTAGTCCCTTGTCCGTACTTTCAAAAATATTAGAAAAATCTGTAATAGTCCGGACCTGGTGCCGGGTAAACTCAGAGCCAGGGCTCACTGCACGTTCGCTCCACTGAAGGTCACAGCTGCTAACAACTAATACATTTTTATTATTACAATGGAAGAAACGGGGATACTCGCAGCAACTGGATTGTAACAGCTCCCTGGACTCGTGTTCTCCGTTACCTAGCAATAAAGGAAATTCGTTCAGGTTACCTATAACTGGAATAAAATAAGTGATGCGAATTCCTTCGGCGTTGCAGTGGTCTTTGCCGGTCGATCGCGACGTGTTGTAGAAATGTTCGGGCTTTCGCAGGAATCGTGGATTTGTTTAGAATTATTAAAGCGAGCGCTAAACGAAAGCGCGGGTTGCCCCAGGATAACGAAATAGTACTGCGATATCCGTAGTAAAATCTTTGTCTACTTTCAATTCGGTGTTTTCCCAGTCATGAGGAAATACGTAAATACGTTTCAAATGTTCGGGATAACTAAAGGCAGGATTACACTGTCGAAGCGCGGGTCACCCCAGGCTAAATCACTGTGGAACGGAAACCATTTACAGGATTATCCTGTCTAAGCGCGGGTTGCCTCAGGCTAAATCAGGGTTGAACGGAAAGCAATTACTGGATTACACTGTGAAAGCGCGGGTCGCCCCAGGCTAATTCAGTGCTGACTGGATTTCTAGAATTTTCAGGTATGCGGTGAACTGGGTTTAGTTAAAGGATTCGGTTAATAAGTTCAGGTTACTGGACTGGCTTTTAGACTGGTTTCTGGGCTGGACTTCCTCTCCGGACTTCGACTTAGAAGATCTGGTTTCTGGGCTGGATTTCCTTCTGCAGGTTTCGGGTTCTGGACTGATTTCTAGACTGGACTTCCTTCTCCGGTCTTCGGCTCCGAAGATCTGGTTTCGGACTCGTTCTGGAGCTGGTTCCGGACTGGTCTTCCTTCTCCGGTCTTCGCCTCCGAAGATGCTGATTTTTCCCCGGTAATTGCTTTTATATGGCTGGTCCGGCTGTTCTCGCTCGTTTTGGCGTCGTGTCGGGCCGGTAGGGAGTGGGATGGCTCATCGGTTTGCAACTACCAGCGCCACCAGCGCCTTTCCGATGAAACAATAACGCGGAAAGTTTCTAAATAAATTTAAAAACGCGTTCTGGCCGGAAACTTCGTTACAAATCTTCTTAAAAGATATCACGCCACTACTTATAGATCCAACACCTAAACAACAATTCGGGTTAAGGCAACAACATTCGACTATAGAGCAGGTCCATCGGAAGATCAGATATAACCTAGAAACAAATAGATACTGTTCTGTTGTCTTCCTTGATGTCTCATAGGTATTTGACAAGGTATGGCATGTTGGCTTATTGTGCAAAACTTAAAGAAAAATTACTCCATAATCAACCAATAAAGGCATACTTGCTGGGCATTTTAGATTCCCCCTAACCTACTACTACTTCCTCATAATTACTACCAGGTATTGAGGTCTTACCTCACCAAGAGGCACTTCTTCGTAAGAAATTGGCGTCCTCAGACAATATTCCACCCAATCTAATCAGGAGTACCTCAGGGGAGCGTACTCGGGCCAGGTTTTTTATCTGCTCTTTACGACAGACTTGCCAACTTCAACGAACATTGCCACGAATAAAATAATAGACTGGCTAAAAATATGGCGTATGAAAGTAAATAAGTCGAAATTCATACACGTGACCTTTATATTACATAAAGTTACCTGTCTCCTGGTACTTTTTAACAACCCACAATTTCCCTAACAAGATGAAGTCAAATATCTTGATATTCACCGGAACGGAATGTTAATGACACCACATATGATAATAAAAAGGAACAACTTAATCGTACTTTTTCCATAATATACTAGAAATATCGACTTCCAATATAGAACTAGCTCTTGATATACAAATATATTATAAACCCTAATATATAATTTAAATCTATAAATGTTCATTTTTAAATTAAAGGGTTTATACGGTTTCAATCGGTATATACGGCAATATCATATTCCAGATAGAACCCTTGAAAGGGACTCGGCTGCACATTAATGAATCAAGAAGGTTCTTTTTCGTTGGATAGATTTCTGCAATATCTGCCGACATGGCCCGAAAAGATTTAGCACTACAGGTGGCTTCCGAAAAATTATCGAAATTGGTCGTTGGGTTAATTTTCATTATTTTAATAATTAACAAAATTTAAACATGGCGATTGCGTTCGAAGGGCGCCATTCCCACAGCAAAATCGACGATTGCCCACGGCGATTTCGACATAATGCTAAGAAGGTTCACCCTTCGACCACCTTTACAAAGTAATGACAATTCAGACATTTAGAACCAAATATTATACTGTTGCGCTGAAGGACCAGCGTTCGATCCTTGGTCCAGGACCATCGAATTTTTACAAGGCCATTTCCTGTAGAAAGGCGATGGCAAACCACCGAGGTCCTTCTGCTAAGAACACCTTCTGTGGAAAGAAGTACAAGACACTTCTTGCTGTTCGAGCCAACATTAAACTGTAGGTCCCCTATGTTTGTGTAGATTAGTTTACACGGGCACCATAGACGTACGAGAGAGAGAGAGAGAGAGAGGGGGGGGGAGAGAGAGAGATATAGAGAGAAAGAGGGAATAAATGTTCTAATTGCAGAGTCAATTCTATTCTAACAGTCTTTTTTATAGGCACCCTTTATAAAACTAATGTAAAAGACAGGATTTTAATAACTTTATTTTCTATAATAATCATAAATGAATCTGAAAGCAACTCCATTGCTCCATCCAAAGCCCGATTGTACCTGATATTCCCCTCCTCCGCCGTACTGACCCGGCACAACTGCATCGTACTTTTCAAACATGTCGCCTGTTTCTCGGTATCCTATAATATTGCCGGTTACCCAGCGCCTAGCTAAAATGGCTGCTTCCTCTTGTGCTGGCTTGAAATCAGTATTTGCGAGGCCGCGTGCAACTATATCCTGCAATGGTGGCCAAGCGTTGGGAAAATCCCACTGTTCGCCGGTGGATTCTTCCGAGGTTGGAATGCCTCCCAAATAATCCAACACTTTTTGATTTTGTAGGTACTTAAGGACGAATTTTCCCAACTCTTTACTTTTGTTTTTGTCGAAACATTTTGACCATAAGGGTGTTACGCTGCTGGGATAGAAATACCGCCTCTGCCTGTTTAATTTTATGTCGTAATCATACCATATACCATCTTTTGGATTCCATAAAACTGCATTTAAAGCGGATTTTATTTCTGTGTATTTTAATTGCCACTTTTCGCTTTCCGTGCGTTGTCCTAAAACCAAATATAAATCAGAGATGTCTCGGTATGCACCACACAGAAAGGCATTTAAATCGACAGGAATAGCACGTCTAGTTTGTATGTGTGATAAGTTAGCCTTGTTGCCTCCATATTGGTCGAAAATCCAACGACTAGAAAAGTCCCAACCACTTTCTGCGCCACTTTTCAAGTCCTGATACACTTGCTCTTGTTGGCACTCTTCGGAATAGTAGGTTGCAGTATTTATGTCCTCTCTGTAAGATTCCGGCCGGGGCCCGGCACTTTCGGCGTCGTACCGATGCAAGGTGTACGTTTTTGCACCCCCTTTTGAACCGATTCTCACTTTTGCGGTTTGATTCACCCAGTAATTCAGTTCTTTTGCTAAGGTGTTTATGTTTTTGTTCAACCAAGTGATATTTTTCGTGTTTTGGTAATATAAATGAGCCATGGGAGTCAACAAAGGAGGTTGTGACCTTCTTAGATAGTAAATTCGCCCACCATTTGGCACAAACCCAAACCGCTCAACCAGGTATACGAAATTGTCAATCATGTCACGAGCGGTTTCGGTCATTTCACATATTAATAGTCCGTCTATAATCCAATACGAGTCCCAGTAATAATATTCCCGAAATCTACCTCCGGGAATTATGAACCCGTTAGGTACGGGTATGAAACTGTACTGTGTTTGGTTTCGTAGAACTTCTTGCTTCACCCGTCTTGCTAGTTCGGGCCAGATTTTCACCAAATCGATTGAGAAATTTCTTACCGATGTGTTAGTTATTTCCTTGATAAAACTGGGATTGGGATTGAAGTCGGAGAGCTTGTACTGGACCAATTCGTTTCCTTCTACGAAATTTTGGTAGACGAACAGACGGACTTGTGCTTGATTCGGATTACTTCCAACCGAACGTTTGAATGCGGCGAAATTTCGCAGGGTTTCGTTCTTGGAATGTATCATCTTCAAGTCGACGAATGTTTTACTGTCATTGAATATGCGGGCAAGTTGTACGGTATGCAAGAGGTCGCCATAACAATAAACAGGACTGTCGCAGGAAGGTGGAAGTCTTTGGCCGTTTGCTAAAGCAAAAACGCCAGAGAAAAGTAACGCTGATAGCAACATTGCCGGATCTAACTGAAAGTAGTAATTTTTTGTTTGCCCTTTTTATATGTAGACCCTTGAATATTATAAATTTAAATTATAGGAATGTATGTTTTCAACACGTTTGTGCATAGTTTGCACTCAATTAATTCTCCACATTGTTTCTTTCAAACGTTATCAATATAACCTCGTTTAACAGTTGGATATTCGCAGTTTATTATGCGGCTTGCTGTTATTTTATCATAAGTTAGATAACGGTTAAATTAGTATAGATATGTTTAATATTGTAATGTGTAATTCAAAGCTTTTGTTTGCGCTGAGCCTTTTAGACAGAACGTTCTAGGCATTCTGCGCACTTTTATTCTATTATTTTAAATTTAAGTATATATATATTTTGGGATTAATTATGTACATACAATATTACAATGTATTCATTATACAATACACATAATTATACAGCAAGTCGCTGTCTTCCCACTCCCCGTCGCCATGCCTCTTGGTCATATACCATATCTTCTTCCAGGTTTCTTTCTCTCATCGCTGTTCTTACATCTTCATTCCAAGATTTCCTGGGTCGCCCTTTTTTTCTTTTTCCTGGTGGTACCCAGCAAAATACACGCTTGGGCCATCGACAATCCTCCATCCTTAAAAGGTGTCCGAACCATTTCAAACTTCTCTTTTCTATTCTTTCTACTATAGTTTCGGGAGCTGACATGCGGTTTCTTATTTCTTCATTAGTTATTCTCTCTCTTCTAGAAACTCTTGCACTTCTTCGTAGATAATCCATTTCTACCGCTGTCACTTTTCTCTTTTCTTCTTGTCTCATCGTCCATATTTCACTTCCATAGCACAAAACAGTTTCGACCATAATTTTTCCTATTCTTTTCTTATTTTTCTTAGTAATTCCTTTTTCCCACCATACCGAATTTAAAGCACCAATGATTTTTCTAGCATTCTGTATTCTTTGCTGTATTTCTCTTGCACCTAATCCGTTGTTATTTATTATTGCTCCCAGATATTTAAATTCATTTACCTGTTTTATATGAGTTTCATTGTTCAGGAGCACATCAAATTTCGCTTCGGAGTTTACCACAAGGTATTCCGTTTTCTTCAGGCTAATTTGTAAACCCCACTTTGTGTATTCATTATACAGTCTCTTAAGCATAAATTCTAGGTCATATGCGTCCTGCGCGAATATTACCTGGTCGTCAGCAAAATTTAATGTAAATAAAATATGTTCATTAATAGGTATACCCATTCCCCCGCAATTTCGTTTCCAGTTTCTCAATGCTATTTCCACATAAATATTAAATAATAGTGGTGATATGCTACAACCTTGTCTAAGTCCTTTAGTAGTGTGAATTGCCTCTGATAGTTGACCTCCTTGTTTGATGTATGCGATGTTATTTCTATACAGCTCTTGTATGATTTTTATTAACTGTGGATGGGTTTTTATTAACTGTAGGGCACTCCATAATTTACTTCTGGGGACATTATCATACGCTTTTTGTAGGTCAATAAATGCCATGTGCACTTCATCTTCTCTCCCTATCTTTTTTTCCAAAAGTTGTTGTATGGTACTTAGGTTATCCACACATGAGCGACCAGGCGTAAAACCACTTTGGTCTTCCCCTATCCTATGTCCTACATCTTGTCGTAGTCGTTTCTGTAAGATTTTTGCATATAATCTATTTAAGGTACTATTAACACTTAGCCCTCTATAATTATCAGGGTTTTTTCTATCGCCTTTTTTATATAATGATGTAATATATGATATTTTCCATTCTAAAGGAGTTTTCTGTTGTTCTAGGCATTTATTCATTACATTTTGTAGTCTTTCTTCTAATTCCAGTCCACCACCTTTAATCAGCTCGATTGATATATTTCCAGGTCCTGGGGATCTTCCACTTTTCATTTCTTTAATATTCTTTCTTAATTCCTCTAAAGTGATTATTTGTAGTTCCCTATTCACAATATCATTACCATTTCCACTAGTATGGTCTATAAACTCTTCCCGTGTTTCAATTAACAACGATTCGTAGTGTTCTCTCCATTTTGTGAGATTTATTAAGGGGGTTGATTTATCTTTGATATTAGTTTCCATGCTTTTAACAGTACGCCATACTTCTGTTGATTGTGCACCACCAATAAGATTGCAATCTGATTGCATCGTTGTTCCCATTGTAGATTCTTTTCTGCATTTATCTTATTTCTTAATTCCCTATTTTTCCCTTTATAGTCCTGGTATGTTTCAATAGACTTAATAGTTAAATAGATTTTGTACAGGCGTTTCTTTTCTTCTATTAATTGTTTTATTTCTTCTGTTAGCCAAACAGGTAGTTTGTTGTCATTTCCTTTTTCATATTCACCCAAAGCTTCATTAGCTATTTTATGTACAGCGGCTTTGATTCTACTATATTCTTCAATATCGTCAGTTTCCTCTATACTTCTAAGTTCTGCCGTTAATCTTCTTTCATATAGTGCTCTTATGCTTTTTTGTTGTAGTAGGTATAGCTTATATCGCTTTGTTTCAATTGCTATTTTTTCCTTTCTTTCTTCTACTGTTTTTATTGTCTTATTTGATTGTCTGGTTGTATATGGGAAAACTAATGTTGCTATTAGCAAATGGTGGTCAGTTCCGCAGTTGGCTCCTCTCTTTACTCTGCAGTCATATATCTTAAAATTTGTTTTCTGTCGTACTATAACATAGTCAATAATTGATTTCTGCTGTAAAGATGGTTTCTCCCAGGTATATCGGTGGATGTTCTTATGTTTAAAAAACGTATTTGTTATTTTTAGTTGATATTGGTTGCATAGTTCTAATAGTCTTTCCCCATTATCGTTTTCTATTTCT
>JABXWE010008574.1:0-40967 GCA_014611495.1 Limonius californicus | reverse complement strand
TGCAAAATAACTATCCTGTCTGTGCTAAAATTGGAATTCTACTTCAAAAAATAGTAATATATTTTCGTATTACAAATAAAACATTATAATTGTCCTGTAATGTTGATTGCCTGTGTTGAAACAGAAATTCTGTTTGGAAAATGCTCTATTATATTTATTAACTAGTCATAATGCAAAATAACTATCCTGTCTGTGCTAAAATTGGAATTCTACTTCAAAAAATAGTAATATATTTTTGTATTACAAAGAAAACAATATCATTGGCCTGTAATGTTGATTGCCTGTGTTGAAACGGAAATTGTATTTGTAAAATGCTATTCATTTACTGTAAGTAACTATTTCTTAAAATGTTATTAAACAGAGTATTGCAGTACTACTCACGATCGCCGAGATCTGCAGTTAAAATAAAATAAAAGCTTGAATTTATATAAAATAAATTAATATTTTTTTCTATGTTGAAATGACCTGAAAATAATGTACTTGCTAATCGCCTGTTAAGTATGCACACAATAATATTACTATACTAAGAAAACTATTCGTTGAACCACTGATTATGACTTTGACCTTGAATATGATCGTTCAAGATTCCATATGACGGAGTAGAAAAAACCAAATGATACAAATTCGGAAGAATTTAAAAAATATATACTTATACTTATTTTTAGCTTCGAATAGTAGTCCTTTTTATACTATAAACAGAAATCATTTTAATTTTATAAGATTTCTAGTACAGTGACAACAATACAAACAACTACCTTTAATTGTATTTTCAGATGTAAAATTACATTCCACTCTTCCATGCATTGTTTCTCCAGGAGAGTACGTCTCCTTCTCCAAAAATATTTCACATCTATCTTCCATTGTATATTAAAAAAAAACTTGTGTTACGCACTTTATTTAGAAAAAATATTTATGTGTCAGCCTTTAATGCTTGGCGGGTGTAATATTGTTGTATATTTTCAACTACATTTAAAAAGGTTAACAAGTCGGTGTTACTTGCAGTCCCGTTCGTGTTAATATTGTTGCAAAATTCGCGTAAAACTGTGAAAACTCCCAGTACTCCCGTATTGATTGTCGGCTCGTGACCAGGTTTGGAAAATTCGATGCGCAGGTCAAACAGAAACAGACGAAACGGGGTCATTAGTCGTAGACGAAAAGCAACAATTATAAAATAAATTTGTTGTTTACTACCTATTGTAATGTGCTTTAATTAACAAGAGCCGTATTTGTCCAAGAATGATTTTAAATATTTTTTTAAAGTTCTGTATGTAATAATTAGGCGAAGGGAAATATAAACGCACGTTTTGTAGACTATCTCAAACATTAACAATAATATCAGATAATTTACAGTGTTTTAGTAAAATTTTTGTATCAAGAGATCCAAAAAAAGCTGATCGTCAGCGGGTTGTGGAATGAAAAGTCACGTCTTTTCTAGACTAAAGGAATGTTTATGATGTCAGATTGATTAGTTATCTTTTTGTGATACAAATCTGACAGATTGTTAAAATGATTTTTAATAATGGACCTATTCGATTCCTCCTTGTTTTGTGGAATTCCGAGAGAGGTATCCCAATGAAATTATTACATACCGAAAATTTTATGCTTTGGTTAAGAGTTTAGTCAGCAATTTTCGAGAAACTGGAAGTGCTGGAAGGAAAGAAGGGTCTGGTAGGCCAAAGAAGGTAGTACCTGCTTTAATTAAAACTGTAAGACGACGAATTGACGAGGCTCCAAAAACACCAATTAGACATTTATGCCAGCAAGTTGATGATTTAAGTTACGGTACATGCCACAGAATATTGAGACAAGCTTTGCATCTGCATCCTTACCGATTTATTTCCGTTCAGGAGCTTTTAGAACAGGATTATCCAAAAAGAGTTCAGTTTTGTCGTTGGTTTTTGGATAATCTCAATGATGCGCAGTTAAATTTAACCTTTTTTACCGACGAAGCCTGGTTTTACCTTAATGGGTATGTTAATTCACAGAATATGCGGATTTGGAGTAGAGAGAATCCACACGTTATAATTAAAGCTCCCCTTCATCCACAGAAAATAGGAGTCTGGGTTGGAATGAGTCGTCGAAGGTTAGTTGGGCCAATATTTTTCGAAGGCACGCTAACTGCAGCAAGGTATTGGAACGAATTATTGCAACCTTTCTTAAATGAACTTCACGATGATGAGCTACGGGATGGTTTTCTGCAACAGGATTGCGCTACAGCTGCAGATACAATTAATTTTTTACGCGAATATTTTGATGACCGAATCATTAGTAGGAATACTACAACACCCAACACCCTGGCCCCCTCGCTCTTGTGATATTACTGTTTTGAACTTTTTCTATGGCCCTATTTGAAAACCACCATTTTTAAAACTCCAGTTAATGATTTAAACGAACTGAAACTTAGAATTGAAGAAAACTGTCACGAAATTAACAACTCACCTCAATTATTACAAAATGTTTTAGAAGGTATGAGAAGACGAGTTCAGAAATGTTTGGAGGAAGAAGGCAGACATTTTCAACATTTGTTGCGATCATTACATTAGTTCATGTTTATTCATTTCTTTTACTGTTGCTCAATAAAAGATTTCTGTTCCTAAAAATGACGTTTCATTATTATTTAATTCCAGCTAACACAACCTAACCTGAAATTGACATCATAAACATATTCCTTTAGTCTAGTAAAGACGTGACTTTTCATTCCACAGCCCGCTGGGGATCAGCTTTTTTTTGGATCTCTTGATACTAAACATGTGTAAGTAAATTCTGAACTAATAATAAGCGCGGAATTTTTTGCAAGCGGGTTGGATAGTTGACCGAAAGGAAGAGCAGAAGGAGGTGCGGACGCAGTAGGTTGAGAAGTACATAGAGTAGAAGTAAGGATGGGAATGGAGGGAGAGAGAATTGGAGATATTGATAAAGGAAAGAAGAGTCGGAAGTCGTGCAGAGTTGAGGTAGGGAGAGAAAAGCAAGAATGGGGAAAAAAACTAGGCAGATTGGGAAACCAAGGAAAACAGAAATGCCTCCAAAATACCTATCGTATCCGGTTCCAATCCTTGCCGTAAAAACATGAGAACTATTGGTAATATATGCTTAGTAATGATTTTTAAATCGTCTAAAGTTCTTAATACGGTTCGGGATAACACGGACAATTTTGGAAAGTTTTAAAACAACTTTGAAAAAGCTCCAAAAATTCGAAAAATGCTATTAAAATTCCGGAAATAGATATGGAAAGTTCGGAAAAACTTATAGTGGACTCGAGAAAAGCTCTGTAATATTTGGGGAAAGCCGTAAAAGTGAGGGGAAAGCTCGAAGCCTTGGAAAATTTGGAAAACTCTGGAACATTCGAGGACGATGACTCGGGAGTGAATAAGAAATAGAGCAGTAGAATGGCAGGGGAAGCGAGAGAGACAGAATCGGAGAGAGTAAAGCAACGGCGTATCCAGCTCAAAACGGAATGGGAGTTGCTTTCCGAATCCAACTTCTTTCATGGGGGGGGGGGCATTAAATAATACACAATTACAAAGAAAAACACTATTTATTAATAAAATTAAGTTTTGAACAGTAGTTTGCGCGGATTATTTGCAAATTTTTTAACTACAGCTTCCACTAATTGTTCCTTGTTTGCGAAAAACCATTGACGATGAATGCCTAGCATGGCTAACCCATTTAACCTATTTTCACCCATACAGCTTCTAAGCCAGGTTTTAATTCGGCGAAAGGAGCTGAATGAACGCTTTACAGTGCTTGTTGTGCAAGGCTGTGAAAGCATGTTACGGGCCAAACGAGCTTTTTCGTCCTCCCCGCAATAGGAAAAGTGGAAAAGGCCTACGACTGAGCTCAGAGGAGTAAGGGTGGTTCACGGAAACCGCTTACGGGAGAGAAATCTTCTTGGAACGTTCAAACTGAAAAAGGCTCACCGTCAGTGGCCTGCGATATTTAATTTCTTAAAACAAATCTACGCAACCACTGGCGTCTGAGTTTACACACAAATACAATTTATGATTACTCTTTACAATTAACAGAAAAAAGAAAATGACAGTTGGCGACTGAAGGTCGCTTTTTGTCGCATCAAAAAAAAAGGATTCAACACTTGGAACTTGAAAATGAAACTCGGAAAAAGTTTACCACCATGCAATAACTATTTATTTTACCTTTGTTTTCTTCAGTAGGGAGTAGAGAGAGAGAGGCAGGCACAATCTGGGGTGTTCTTAGGTCCGGACAAAGGCAGACGTTCTTCGGGAAATTTCGAGACGAAATATTCGCTGCACAACCTTCCCAGTTTGTCACAGCAACGGCACATGCAGAGGAACAAGAAATGAGCTCGATAATGATCCGCCGAAGGCAATCGGCCAATTCGCTATGAATTGCCTTTCAAGGGTTAATATCCAGCGTGTTTCTTTAAATCCGACACTTGTCGATAGTTCTGTTCACCCCACGGTGAAAACAGCGATACGAAAATTCACGCGATGGACACCCATCGGAAATCCAAGCCGCCCCTGCAGTACTTGATTGCGGCGCTTATCGCAACCGGGCCGAAGATGTTGAATTCGACTGAAGAGAAAAACGAACGAAAGTATCCAGCAGCTGAAATATTTTATCATATTGCGAAATATGGTGCAATAATTCGAGAACAATTTAACACGTAGGACTCCAAAGGCAAGTCAAGCGCGTAGGCAAAAAATTAATCGGCCTCTCTCAATGGTAACAAGAAAAGGTTCACAAAACTGTATTTGGGAAATAACAGTATAGTAATCGCCTACAGAGCGGCAATTAAAGTATGACTTTAATTCAGATGAAGTGGCAAAATCAAACGAACATAACAAGCAAAATCAGTAACGTCTTTCTAAATTCGGATGATATTCCGGCTGGAAAGTTGCTTCTATTCATTTGTCAGCCAGCAATGCGAGTGGCGGTTATAACAGCATTCAAATGATTTACAATACCGCATGTTCTATCAAAACTCAGCTGCGACGTTCTCCGCATCTTCCCGATGCTCTCTTCGCATATTGAGAATAGTTTGAATGTGTTGGTTAGCTTTAACTACGTCAGTGCCTCATTTGAAATGTATTTACTACGGGTTCCAATGCTTCACAATTAATGCTACTGACACAACAAATCAAAATTTGCAGCCGCTGAATGCAGTTGATATGCATTTTTTCTTGTTGTCGCATTACGCTCTTCAGCTAATGTCTCTAATGCTTCAACAATATCTACGAAGTGCTCCTTAAAAATACGGATGCTCTTTTACTTCTCTAACCATCTAGTCTTACACAATTTTAGAATGTTCGCAATAAGCTTGCGTCGTAAGACGGAGTCGCGAAAAAATATGATTATCTCCTTGATAGTTCCAACGCAGTTTCGAATTTCTGGGATAACGGTTAAGTCGTTTACAACAAGGATTAGCTTGTGCGAGGAGCAATGCAAATACAAGGCTTTATTATACTTTTGCCTCAAGATCCCAGACATGGAACGTCCGTCGCAGCCTAACCCCACACACTTATCAGGATCTAGGTTTAAATTTGTCACAAAATTGTCAATGGCTTTGGCAATATTTTTGGCATCAAGTCTTCGAAGATCTTTTAAAGCCTAAATAAAAATTCTTCTTCGATTGTGTTGGCATCGAAGAAACGTAATCCAATAGACCGCTGTTCTTTGCCCGAAATATCCGCAGTTTCGTCAGCCAGAATGCTGTAAGCGTAAGCTTCCTTAATCCTTTTGACGATTTGTTCCCTGATTATTGTAGTACCACATAGATCAATTATATCATTTTGAATGATAGCTGATTGGTATGACGCGTTTTTCGGCCCATGCTCAAAATGGTGTTTTAATTGTGAGTCACCTGCTTCGTTGCGTAAATGGCATAAGTCTATACGCCTACGTCTAGTACGCCTTCATTCAGGTTTTTGCTTCTGAGAGGTAAATCATGTGTCCCGGAAAAAATGACGCAGGAAAGAACTGAGGACATTTTCTATTAATTTTTGCGAAGACTGGTGAATCCTACGTCACACTTCAGTCCACTGGAACAGCCCCCATGAACTATTTTTCAGATTCTATTGCAGCCTTACGCCCCTGGGTCCATGTGCTTTGCAATAATCGTGCATGTGCATGTGCTTGTACTTAGTGAAAGATCTTATGATGAAAGGACCCCAACCACCTCTCATCATGTTGGCTGACGGCGGAAACAACACACAATATTTACAGAAAGCACCTTTGAGTCGCCTTGAACAAGCTAATCATGGTGAATGTGTATCCAGCCACTGGTGATTGAATTTCCTCTCGAGGTGTTTGGCATCTGCCGCAAAATCGTAGTTCTTCTCACCCATTTTCCAGAAGATGTTTTTTTTTATCAACCGGCACAATGGTCGCCAGTCCGATATTTCCAATATCATCTTCATAACAATCGTCGTCTTCAGTTTTACTTTCACTGTCTAACACCGTGGTTTGAACCATAGAAGAAGGCCTCGGAGTCGCAGTGTGTTACGTTCGTTTGATTTTGCCGCGTCTTACGGACTACAGTCTTATTTATTGGCCGCTCCATAGTCGATTACTATCTTATTATTTCCCGAATACAGTTTAGTGGACCATTTTTTGGCTATCCTAAAGAAATGCTGATGAATTTTTTGTCTATACGCTTGACCATGAACGTTTGCTGGGAATTTCCTGCCCTTGACATGTAAATTGTTCTAGAATTCTTGCAACATATTTCGTTATATGGTGAAATATTCCAGCTGCTGGATACTATCGTACGTTTTTTTTTTTCGGTGTCGACTTAAGATCTCTTTTCGTCTCGGTTGCAGCGCCGACAACAAGTTCTGCAAGGGCGGTTTGGGTTTCGATGGGTGTCCATTGTGTGAATTTTCGTATCGCTGTTATCGCCGTGGGGTGAACAGAACCACCAACAAGTGTCGGTTTTAAGAAACACGCTGGATTTAACCCTTGGGAGGAAATTCATTGCGAATTTGCTGATCGCCTTTGGTGGATTAATATAAAACCCCTTTTCCGACACTTTGGATGTGCAACTGCTGCGACAACGCAAGAACACTCGACATTTCCCGTTGCCTTAAGTTTCAAAGAAGATCCTAAGAAAACCCCAAATTGTACCTCCCTCTCTACTCCCTACCTGAAGAAAACTAAAGTAAAAATCGTTAATTGTGCTGCTGTGAAAATTTGTTCCGAGATTCATTTTATTGGTTTAAAGGGCAGAACCCTTTTCTTGATGTAACGCAAAGCGACCTTCAGTCGCCAGTTGCCATTATTTGTTAATTGTAAAGTGTAACTAATGTTTGTAATATCGGAACGGCACTGGCTGCGTAGATCTGTGTTCATTAAAGTAAATATCGTAAGCCAGTGGCAGCGAGCTCATTTTTGTTTGGACGTCCCATACTTGTGTTTAACTACAATTATTACCGTTTTGATTGTATTTTTTGTACTATGTGTGGTACCAATTTCAAACAATAGAGTTATATTTGTCTTAAAATTCACCATATCTTTTATTTCTGTGTATTGCGCATGAACTTTGTAAAGATTATATACAGGAGGAGACACAATAACGGCGATTCCCGTAAGCTGCTTGTTTCTCGGCCCTCCTATGAGAACCTGCAATCAGCTGTAACCTGGAGAGTGACGCCCATTCATTTAGACTTACCCTGTATACTACTACGTTAGATTTCCTTCCCTTGAGCGTTTCATGTGGACCACCCCTACTCCTCCGAGTTAAGCCGCCGTTCCATCTTCTCTGCTGCGGTCCTACGAAAAAGCTCGTTTAGCCCGTAACAAGTGCCTGAAGCAAAAGGTGGTTGCACTTCCTTGCCCACATCGATGCTGCTGGTGCTTTTTTTGGTTTTAAATTCACTGCAAAAAAAATAAAATATAACTTTTACTAATCGTTGGTGTGGATGCGGCATAACACATGCAAACGTAGATACTCAAATAAACGTCAATACTTACCATTCTTACCAAAAAACGTTCTAATATCCATTTCTGTATAATTTGTAATAAAGTAGATGGCACGAAACAACAAACTTCACTGTCGTAAAAATTGCTCACACTTGTGACCCTTGTGTGACTGAACTTAACTGCACCGACTCTAACCGAAATGGGCGCGCTCTTATATATGTACGAGGTAAACAGCTTCTGGAATATTCTCATTGTTGATGCGTCGTGAAATGAGACGAGATTATTCTAGAAAGCTCCTTGTTGCCACAAGCTAACTATACATTCATCTGTGAGAAGTCATAAGAACTACACGTACAGCTTGTAGTTCTTATGACTTTTAACAGATGGCGCGAGGGTCTCTATTTCGTAATTAGTTTCTTTCAAAATGTTGACATACCAACAAGCAACATATTAATCAATTTTTCACAAATTTGTTGTTTATATTTTTTCTGTTTGGTTTTAAATTTGTAAGGCGGACAGAACCCCCTCCCTTGGGATCGCCCTTGGACTACAGGGGAGAAAACAAAAACTTTTTCTTGATTCAGAGATATGAGTTCTTTCCTCGCGTAAAGCAACCTTGAAAAAGCGTTAGAAATCCTAAATAAAATTCTGGAACAACTTTTAAATTCCAGAAAAGGTTTTGAAATGATCCGGATGAAGCTTTGTAAAATTCTCGAAGAGCTCTGAAATTCAAACAACCCCCAATAAGCTTAGCAAACCTTGGAAATCTTAGGTTAATTCGAGAGACGCCCTGGAAGTTCAAGAAAATCTTTAAAAATTGAGTAAAGCTCTTAAAAACTCTAATCGCTATGGAAGGCTTGGAAAGGCTCTGAATATTCGGAAAGCTCTCTGGAAAATCAAAGAAATCCCAGAAAATTCTGAACAAGCTCAGAATATTTCAAAAAATCTTTCTTAAAAACCCCCATAACACTAGAACACCGCAAACTTTTAAAAAACTCTTGAAGAATCTAACAAGAATAAGCCCATAAACTTCCAGAAACAGCCCCAAAGATAAAAAAAAAACACATATAATACATATTGATAATTAGAAAACATTCACGTTTCTTTTTTCACAAAAATGCATTAGAAAGTCAGCAATCTTTAAATAATTTAACAGCTGGTACCAGCGAAATAAGAGTAAATAACATCAAAATTTACATTTAGGTTCTTTTTATGACGGAAGTAACTGTAAATATTAAAGGTGCAGGAATCAACGCAACTGTAGCTGTACGAAACTGCGCAAACAAAAACAGGAAACAAAATTTTACTACATAAAGAATAAAGCAATTTGGGTCGTAGAAGATAAATTAATATAAACTATTCTTGGACAATTTTGTGCGATAAAATCTAAATCGTCGATCAGACAAGAAAAGACAAAGTTCTGTTTGTATTCTCCAAGACAGTGCTCGCTCTCATACCGCTGCAAGAACAACTAAAACCATTTACAAACTTCAGTGGCACCTTCTTCCACATACAGCCCTGATCTTTCTCCCTTCGATTTTTATTTGTTTAACCCACTAATAAAAGAATTGTTAGCCCGAAAAGGATTTCCGTCAAATAGCAACGTTACCGAAGCTGTTCAGAAGTGAATGCGTATGCAGCCCAAAGACGTCTTCCAGGAAGGTATTAGAAGGCTTTCAGATCAATGGGACTACATCGAAAAGTAAGATATTTTTCATCTTCCATTATTGTTATGCCTTTTTATAAATAAATTCCTGTTTACATTTCAATACTCCTCGTACATTATATATTATAATTTCAAGAAAGGACACTATTCAGAAACAGAGGCATATTTAGCACAGTTTCGTGGATCTGGATACGTCTGTGATACAATACCCCTTCACAATCTATTCAAAGTGTTAGATACGAGTACAATAAATTGACAATACGGAGCTCCTATCTGTATCTGCTACAAACTCACAACAATCGCCGGCAATGGATAACAAAGTGTCAGTGCATTTAAAGTATCAAAGATAGTCAAACAATGAAGTTCTCCCCTTTTATATCGTTTATAGATCTACCAACAAATGGTAAAGGTAAAGACATTTGAGGGACTGGCGAATGAATATCAGAAACAATTACACTACCGTGCGTTTAAAAAAAGACACATTTGGGCAGGTTGAGATTGTCACTGTATAGTGAACACTAATGATAAGCGCTCTTTTTAAGTAAGAAGGAATTCGTAAGTCAATCTAACTGTCTTGACAATACCACTATTATATCTTATGGGATTCTGTACATTCAGACTAGACAGGATTTATCTTATCTCAAATGTCCTTATCCTGATTTTGACAAATACTGACACCTATTTTTTCGTAGTTAACAATAATTGGCAAATCAGCTAGGCCACAATTAAATAAAATTAATTTTCAGTCATGTTTGTACTTAAGGTTCCCATTTTGTATGTAATATTAATTAATACTGATAAATTAGTTGTAACGAAGTTCTTGGGGACAACGCATTTTTAAATTTATTTAGGAAAATTTCCGCGTTGTTAGTTTACCGTAGGAGCGCACGCGGCGCTGCAAGTGGACTTTAGCGAGGCGTTCCCCACTACACGCGACACGAGAAGCGGAGAGCACGAACGAAATCAGATGGAAAACCGGGTACAAAAGGAGCTCCCCCAGGAAAAATCATTAACTTTTGAGTCGAGATCAGAAGAGAGTAGTCGAGCTTTGAAAACCTGTCCTGATCTGAACTTGTAAAATAATTT
Organism: Limonius californicus; assembly: GCA_014611495.1. Lineage (NCBI taxonomy): Eukaryota > Metazoa > Arthropoda > Insecta > Coleoptera > Elateridae > Limonius > Limonius californicus. The sequence goes on along the minus strand of JABXWE010008574.1, from coordinate 30,319 downwards.
ACCGTAAACCTGGGAACCCTACCTAAAATCCTGAGAAATTCTGTTTTAATCTGGTGGAAACCGCGTTCTTACAGCAATTACGTTTCCCTGTACTTTTGCCTAACCTGGGATACCGAGTTTTGTAAAAGTAAATCCAGTTTAAATAAAACCCTTACACTGAATTTATCTGGTTCACACCGCATTCTAGACGTGTATTCCCGTAAATCAATCCGTACACTAGATTAATCTGGCGTGAGCCGCATTCTTCTGGTGTCACCTCCTGTATATAAATCCCGAGTTTTACTAAACACAATCCCCGTTTAAATAAATCCGTACACTAGCTTAGTCTGGCGCAAGCCGCATTTTGCTAGTGATTCCTATTTCGTAAATAAGCCAGAATAATTAAAGCAAATCCACGTATTTCACTTTAGCCAGCGAATTTACTACGAATCAAGAAATATATTTTTTGCCGGCCGAGGCAACCAACGTTTGGATTGTAAACGTTCTAATTCACCGATAAAACACCGAGCTACGATCGCTTATAATTCACAAAACTTAATTCACTACACCCGATCTAACTTTTAGTACGACACCGTAAATTCCAGCTTGATATATCCTGTGTATTAATTGCCTATTTTGATTTCTAATTAGCAGCCAGCATAACCTAATATTCCTAAGCCGCATGGCATCGAGTCTTCCACGGCGCTCCCGCTTGTACGCAGAGGAAGGCAAATTCGCGGCCAAAACCTGAACTGCAGACCGTCCAGGACCGGACTAACGCCGAATTTAATGTGTTTAGAATAATCAAATATTATCAATAATCAAATATTTAATTAAGTTAGATTTGTACAAGCAATAGGAATAAACATTATAAATTTTAACAAACTTTATATCCAGCGGACCCTGGGCTATGAACTTGCCCCGGGTTTACCAGTATCACATAGTTAAGAATTGGAAATGCTTTTTTGTTAAAAACGGTAGCTGGAATCAGACATGTTCGCGATTAGAACGAAAGCTTCTTCCTAACAATATACAAAGATAATATTATTTGAGGTTATGTTACACGCTAAACAATCGTTCTTGTTAGCCCCAACAAACCGATGTAATTAGCTCTTCGGTTAACACAGGCAGGAGACAGTGTTTACTGAACACAATTACAGGAATAAAGTCTTGAATATCACAATGTATGGGATCAATCAAAACAAGTGGACACCACCCTTTCTGAACAAAGATCTTTGTGAAAGGGCCGGAACTAACAGCTTACGGGAGTCGAACCTACCTTGTTGTACTTCCTCTTTACCTCAGTATGTCTCACAAAATACAAATAAAAAGGAAAATTCTCAAAATAACAAATCCTAAGTTATTAAACACTGAGTATATATGTATGTGTCTGCTAAAACGAATCAGCTTGATATCTCGGTTATATGAAATATGTATTAGAAAAAGTATTTTTGGACGGGCTGTAATAGGCAGTGCCTCATGTGTATAGACACAATCGAAAATATTTTTTGGGGATACCTACGAGGATAAATGTTTAAAAACTGCATATAAAAATTATGTTTTCAAAAATTATAACTTTGTGTTGCCGACTGCTTGGAATGTTATCTGTAATGCCCCATTCAAAAAAATCTTTTTCTTGAAGTGTGCGCATTCAAATTAGTGCGATAATCAAACACAAAGCAAAGAAACATCTAGCTGACATCACATACCAGTAAAACAGAGTGCATGGCTGGGTGCTCTTCTTAATACTAATATAATGAATACCAACTAATGTAATTAATACAGTAAAACTGTTAATAACTGCAAGAAGAGATGAACTGGACATAGAGTAACTATCGGCCATTTCTAAGCTATCAAAAAATATCAATAATCTTAGTTGCTGCGATACATGGATGTTGGCTTGCGTTAACCACTTTTAAGGTGAGACAAATTAGATGACCCACCCTGTATAGAACTGATAGATTACAGATAAAATTTGTGCAGGTACACTTTGGGGTGTTCTTAGGTCCTCAAGAAGCAGACAAAAATCGCAGTCGCGCTCCCGAAGACTGGATCACGATGGTGACAACGTTACGGGCCAAGACTTTTTTCGGATAACGGGAAATTCAGGAACAAAATCTTCGCCGCTTAGTGGAGAGAGTCACAGGGTTAAAGGCTGTAATCCGACACAGGTCGAGAGAACAATTTCACTAATTTGTCCTTAATAAGGCCGACTCTCTGCTAATATGTTCAATCCGACACAATGTCGAGAATATTCTGCCCCAGGCTCAAGTTACCAGAGGCGCGCCCAACAACTCCGAATCAAACCCACATGTGTTCCCCTTCAGAAGTTTAAGCTGAGTTTTGCCGTATTTGTCGTCGGCGCCGAGATCTTAACGCGCAACCGGGTTGAACGGAGATCTTAAGTCGACTAGTGAAAGTGTCCAGCACTGGAATATTTCACAATCTGATGAAATATGTTGCAAGAATTCTAGAACAAAATATTCCACGTTAAACTTTCGGGCCAATTCTGCAGACAAAGGATTCTAAGAACTTTTCGATCGGCGCTAAAGACTAAACATGCTTATCAAGCATTCCCTTTCGGAAGTTTCAAGAAAGTGACCTCCCAAAATTAACCTTTGGAAATAATAAAATAGTAATCGAATTAAGAGCGGTAATTAAAATAAGACTTTAATTCATATGAAGCGGCAAAACTAAACGAACGTTACAACTGCTCGAGATTGAAGACAAGCGAATGGAGGTGGATACAAAAACTGACATTTGTGAGTGATTCCCAAGCAGCAGAAGTCAAAAGAAGGATTAAACATGAGCGGCATATGGAACATTGAGAAATGTGTTCAAGACATCAACGTATCCTCAACACTTAAAATCCAAGGTATATAAGCAGTATTCTTCAAACTCCAAACTTGCTTCAGAGCAGTACATTTTACAAGATTTGAGAAAAAAGATTATTTGTGCAAAACTTGTTTTATGGATGAGCAAAAACAGAGAAGAGTTATATCGTGCGCAGACTTCGTTCAAACCTGTCGCGACAATACAATTTTTCTTATCCGCACTGTCAGTGGTAATCAGTCGTAAGTGCTTCAGTACTACCCTGAGACAAATCGTCAGAGCATGCAGTAGATTGGAAAATCATCATCAAGACCCAAAAAGCTTTTCTTGCAAAACTCCTGAAGCAAAATCATGCACCATTTTCGATAAACTGCGTGTGATCCATAAATAATTTGTGCCTGAAGGGCAAGTTGAAGTGAAGAAGAGTTTATGGCAGCGAATTTTTCGAAGACGACCCCAATGTCCAGAAAACGGTAGTTGGTTCATGTTGAATAACAATGCACTTGCCTATTCTGCACTTACTATAAAGTCATTTCACTTAAAGACGGTGTTGGTAAGATCTATCACCTACTCTATTCACCAGACTTGGTACCAGCAGAGTCTCTTGCTCTTTCCTAAAGTGAAATTAATTAATTACAGGAACTAGTTTGCTGTATAGCCTTTGAATTTTCGGTTTCGTTTTGCTTGTTCATAGTCGTAATAACTGTATGAAGCTATTAAGAGGTATTTATCAAACTTGACTGCGAGTTTTTCACCTGGAAAACAATAATATATGAGATTCGTGTATTATGTTCGACAATTGTCAACTAACATGTAATTTTGGAGGAAAATGGGTCTTCCAATTGTATGTCTTTTGTAAGTAATATTTGAATATAGGTGTGAAAAACACTTTAATATGATTTTGATAATCATTAATTTAAGGTGATTTTTGTTCAAAATGCATATGAAATGTTAAAAAAATTGATAGGCCGTGTGAGGTTGTAACAAAGCTTATAAGCCGGTCAGGCTAGGTTAATCGGACCTTTGATTTTCATATTTTGTTCATAATGGGGGTTTCAGCACTAATTTAACAATATGTTCTAGTCGGTCAGGCCCGATTGTACTTATTTTTTAAATTAGGCGTCAATATAATTTCAAGTAATCACCGTACGGTAATATTTCATTTAAAATATTTTACGCAACATTTAAATTCATTTATCGTCGAGATTACGAAGTCAAGCAGGCTTTCCGCATCTGGATCGCCGTGTACCAGGTGACAATTTAAACATAACTGTGTGAACACTGAAAACGACACCAATTAGTAGTTTCGTGGGTACATTTTGTTAACCGCATTTAAAACTAACTGCCAGGTGGCAACCATATTGTTTGTTTAGTTAAATCTACAGAGTACGACCACCGCACGCCGCAGGCAGCTTAAAGGTAGCATTCGGATCTAAGCAGTCGCGACCTGGCAGTCACGGCCCGGCAGCCGCGACCCATTGCCACTGCTGTGCCTGCGCTGCCACAAGCTTTCGGATACCAGCGACCTTGGTGACCCGGGCAGCGACTGCCACGTGCAGTAGTCAAGCAGGAGCCAGTGCAAACACAGTTGTGCATTCTGGTCGTGTTTTGAATATCAAAACTTTTATTTATTTTATATATGATTTATTATAACTTTTAACTATTATGTCTGACAACTTAAATAAACGAAAGCGAGAACTCGTGGAGCGACTGACAGAGGACGAAGAAGAGGATGATGAAATAATGTTGCTACTTTCGTCAAAGAGGAATGAAATCGATTCATTATACACATCCAGAGTTGATGAGGGCAGCTATCAAATCCTGATAAAACGGCACTTAAATCTAAAGCAGCGCGACCATACTGCCTCCGGAGCGGCTCGGCGGCCCTGCCAAAATCGCGCTGTGGCCACGCCCCCCGGCCGCGCTGCACAGTCGCTTGCATCGGAAAGCGTTGCATACAAATCCGTTTAAGCGGTGCAGCGCGACCACGGTCGCGGCTGCCGGGCCGTGACTGCCAGGTCGCGACTGCTTAGATCCGAATGCTACCTTTAAGCGTAACCGGCGCAGTGCCATTCAACCGACATCCGATCCAGTACCAGGGGTGTACCTACCAGTATTTTGCAAACATTATTTTTTATTTATACATCAGAATCAAATATATATTTTTCATGTATTGTAACAGTTAAATATAATAAAACCTATTACAACTATTAGTCTCTCCGCATGATATTACGAACATCTGGCTCTGAGCTAAATCCAAGCACCCATCCCCACGTGTACGGACCGTTACAAGGTGACAAAACATTCCTTTTTAAATAAGGAATATGGCTATAATTTCAGTTTTGATGTAAATGATATTTTCAGAAAGTTATTTAAATATTTAAGAATTGGTTAATTTAATTCTACTTTCCGATTGGTTGAGGAAGTCACTTGTTTTTTGTAAAATGTACTTATTTTTGTTTGTATCATGATGTTGCTATGGTTACTTGTTGAAAAAAAGCAGAAAACAGCAGGGACTTGCCATGAAAATCTCAACGTGAACAGACGCTCGTCTGGCGAGTCAATTAAAATTGTAATTTTGTGTTATTATATCCTGTTCAAATCAGCGTTATTTGTTACTTATCTGTGTGAAAATGGATAAAATTCGATAAATTAGCCGAAAATCAAGAATTTGAGCGGAGTATCAAAGTAGCGTTAGTAGACTTCAGTTGTTTTTTCGACATGTTTGTTTGCATTTGTGTTTAAAACGCCAACAAACTTCGAGGTTAGGAATCGCCTACAAGTTGGACAAAAGTTTTTTAGCTGTTAATTATTTGGGAGATATTCTGGAACTACTAATGGAATAGCAATCGAATTTAATTTAAAATAAATTCAAACAGATAAGTAACATCGAATCAACAACAATTTGAAAAGTGAAGAAAGTTTGGAGGTAATAATTTAAAAAGAAAATATATAGGTGCAACGTATTTATGAGTTTATTGGTATATTTGAACATTTGAAGTAATAAGCACCAATGTGTGTAGGGGGCTTAACATTGACAGAGAAATACCTATGAAAATGTCCTTTATCAAGTCAACAATGGAACTCTATTTTTACACATTAAAAGGGCGGAAAGAAAAAATCTAGACAAGGATTTGAAATACTTTTCGATTTGCATCTGCACCAGGAGGTCTTTTTCCTACATATGGTATATCAACCGTTCATAATTTTCTATGCCTATTATAAAACCAACTGCTGGGTTAGAGAAAGTTACTTTTTTAATATTGTAATATTCCTTATAAAGCATCAATGTGGTCCAGTGGTTAGAGCCTGGGCTCCGGTGCGGAAGGTCGGGAGTTCAAACCCCCGACTTGATGCTAGCCGGGCGGCCTACCCAGTCGCTTTTGGGTACCCGCGTTCGAATGAACACGGGGCAATAATGCGTTTGTCGACTGTGTGATGCTTACCACTACCTGTTAACAAGGCCACACACAACAAGTCCATAGAGGACCCATCACCTTCAATTAATCTCGTATGTATGAATGGCAACCTCGGCACCGTAAGGTAAAAGAGGAATTGATAAAGAAAGAAAGGTTAACTACATATATTTACTTACAAAAATCACTTTATAGTAGAACGTTTTAATTAGAAATACTGTATTAGCATTACATGTACCTAAAAAATATATTGTATGAAGTTCAATATGAAGGGTCCATTGGAAACTTTAAAATTCTATTTAATAGCATCAATGTAAAAGCAAAAAAAAAAGGTTTCCACCTAATAATAATTATCTCTTCGGTCTTGTGGTTTAAATGGCGCCATTTTACCTGACCAGCAAATATATATTTCAACCCCATATAAAGCGGATCGCAATAAATTCACAATTTTGCTCATAATCAGTTCATCATCATCCATAAATGCCTGAATTCCAACATACTCGCTTGCATTTTCCTTCACATTCATCTTTTTAAATTGAGTAACGCAATTTTGCAAACTTATGAAGTCAAACGGATGATTTTTCGATTTCTTTACAATAAATCCATACAGTATGTAGGTTCTTTGGAGCCTTTCACAACGTATTACTTCTCCTACTCTTCTGTTTGAGGAAGTTTTGTAATCCTGTAAAATTCTAAACTTGGTATCTAAACTTTTGATTTCTTCAGACACAAAACCATCTTCAAATCCAAAATAAACAATGGCAGTGTACGGTTCAATTTGAACCAGTGGATAGTCGACATTTTTTACTGGACATTTATAACTTTTGGCTGGTGCTGCAGGGATGGAACCATCTTCAGGCTATAAAATAAAATACATTTCTTTATATACAGCGTAATTTTCTTCATTGAATGTGTTTTAAATGGCACAAATTAGGTTTGGTAGGTTCGGTTTTTGCAATACGTATTAACCAAAAAAATTATACAATTCTCTTTTGTTTGCACATTTCAGCTAGTCAATCAAATATCACTTCACTGTTGTGAATATTTTTTTTATTAGTTTGTAGTTAGATCAGCGCAATGTACGCTATACATACCTTAGATATAAGAATGATATAACGGAAACGCAAATCATAAAGAAGACGGCTCGAGAGCTCCCCAATAACTAAAATTTGTACAACGTACACTTAATTAACAAGCATTATATGTATGTATGTATATATACAAGGGATATTTTTTAAATAAGGTCCGTTTTTTAATAAGAAGATACTGTAAATATCATTAAAATATATTTTCTTTCATATTCTACATACATTTATCTACATTTCAACATAATTTCCATTTTTGTTCAAAGATTTGCCATACCATTCAACAAGTTTTTGAATTCCGACGTCAAAGAAATTTGCAGCCTGTGAAGACGCCCAATCCATGACTGCAGTTTTCACTTCGTCGTCGTTGAACCGTTGACAACAAAGGAACTCCTTTAAGTACCGAAACAAGTGAAAATCGCTGGGTGCAAGGTCTGGACTGTAAGGTGGATGATTCAGTTGTTCCCATCCAAAAGACCTGATTAAACCTTGTGTTTGTGCAGAAACATGTGGCCTTGCATTGGATTGGAGCAACATCACACTGGAAGACAGTAGGCCACGCCGCTTGTGTTGTATGGCACGCCGGAGTTTTTTCAAGGTCACACAATAGGCATCAGAATTGACTGTTGTGCCTCTCGGCATAAAATCCACTAACAAAATCCCTTTCCTGTCCCAAAAGACAGTTGCCATGATATTTCGTGCTGAAATTGTCTATTTGGCTTTCACTATGGTTGGCGACGATGTGTGTCGCCATTCCATTCACTGTTGCTTGGACTCAGGAGTCACGTGGGACACCCAAGTCTCATCTCCTGTAACGATGTGGTCCAACAATTCATCTCCTTCCTGATTGTATCGAGTCCAGAACGATAAATCACAGCCCAATATTTTTGTTTTGTGATCGTCAGAAAGCAGTCTTGGAACCCACCGAGAGCACAATTTTCGATAATTCAGTTTCTTCGAAACAATGGTATACAAAACTGACCTTGAAACATGTGGAAATTGAATTTATAACTTTGAAATGATGAATCGTCGGTCCTCTCGAATTGTGTTGTCCACATCACGAACCAAATCTTCAGAAATCAAAGAAGGTTGGCCAGGGCGTGACTCATCTTGCACATTACCCCGCCCGTCCTTGAACATTCTCACCCACTTTCACGAACTTTACTGTCACTCATAGCATTATCGCCGTAAACTTAACAAATCTGACCGTGAATTTCCGCTGCTGCCAAGTTTCTTGCACTCAAGAATCGAATTACAGATCATATCTCACAGTCGGCGGGCGATTCAATTTTCTTAAACATTATAAACTTCTACAGCTCAGCACACAGACAGACGATACGGCTGCAAATGGCGTCTAAACGAGCGCAAAGCATGCTGGGAGCAGACGCGCAAGCGCACTGCGGCGATCGCGCGTCATTCTCACTCTCATTCCCAAACGGACCTTATCTGAACCTACCTACCTTTCGGTGTAGGGTGTTTTACATATTTACTAAAACTTTTTATACTCTAGTTAACAATATACACATAAAATTAAATTACTTATCTAAATCAGCATCCACTCTAATATTTATTCCACTAAATTTACACTATCTGTCCTCGATTTTCCGCACTTCACTATACGACTTTAACCACAATATTTATACCCATATCTTGTGTTTACTAATTACCATATATATTGCTTCCTCCCTCAATTTAGTTTTAACCATTGTAGTTATGTACTGCTTGTCAAAAATAGGAACGTGGGTCAAGATCTCGATATGAGACCGCCCCTTGGATGCGCACAAGACAATACTAAATAGCGCACAAATGTCTTAGTCACAATTAGACCTCGTAGAGTAAACGTCGTAAAGTACAGTCCGTGAAAAAAGTGTAGTGTCACAGAATGGAATTTAAATCAAAACTAAAACGTAAAGTTTTGTCGGGTCAGATTAGAGAAGTGGTAGCCAATGTGATTAACTTTATGCAGCGAGAAGCAAAAGAGAATAAACCTACAAAAGACTCAAAAAAAAAGTCCAGGAGCGAGTTTCACTGGCAACTGGCATACATTTACGTACCATACAGACAATTGCTCGAGAAATGAAATCTGTCGAAGATGGCGAGTCTTCATCGTTTTCGACGACTTTGATAAAGGACTACTTCGTCGAATGATAATTAATTATTATATAACAGAAAAACAGGTTCCAACTTTGCGGCGTATACATAGAAAATTCGTCACAGAAAACGGTTACGCTGGTTCATATGAGTCCTTAAGAAAAGTGTTGCAGGCGATAGGATTTCGTTGGAGGAAAACAAAAAATAATAGAAAGCTGCTTATGGAAAAACCAGATATTCAGCAATTACGGAGGAATTTTCTAAGAAGCATAAAACGGTTCAGAGTAGAAAACCAACCGATAATTTATATGGACGAAACATATATTCATTCGTCTCACACACACAAAAAGCTGGAACGACGACACCAATGAAGGTCTTCATAAGCCGATATCAATAGGGCAAAGATTAATAATAGTGAATGCAGGTAGCGAAAATGGTTTTGTTAAAAATGCATATTTAAAATTTAAATCAAACACTAAATCGGGTGATTATCATAGTGAAATGAACTACGTTAATTACAAAAAATGGCTTACGGAGATGCTTATTCCTAATCTACCTCCGAATAGTGTGTTAGTTATAGATAACGCTCCATATCACAACGTCCAGGTTGACAAATGTCCGAATATGGGGACCAGAAAAGATGAAATGAGGGAGTGGCTAAGACACCGTAATATACCTTTTACAGATGATATGTTAAAAATTGATTTATACAGTGTAATTAAAATTCATAAACCCCGATATAAGACATACGAAATAGACCGAATATTGGCTGATAACGGTCATTCCGTTTTAAGACTTCCTCCATACCACCCCGATTTAAATCCCATCGAATTAGTGTGGGCATCATTAAAACAATACGTTGCTACGAGGAATGTGAATTATAATTTAGCAACTGTTGAACGCTTGTGCGACGAATTTTTTAGTACATTTTCTGAGCAAGAATGGAAAAAGCGATGTGAACATGCTAAGGGCTTTGAACAATTTTTCATGCAAAAAGAACCAGCGTTAGATTTTGTGGTGGACGAAATAATAATAAACTTACAAGATGACAGCGAAAGTGACTTTGAGGATAATAGTTCGGAGTCAGGTAGTGACCTTTCGGGAATTGATCTCCTTTAAAGCGGGGGATCCACTCCCACATCTTTCTTGGCCATCTTTCTTCTCCCATACGTTTCATGTGGCCGTACCACAGTAACCTTTTTGTTTCTATGGTTGTTACAATATCTATGTCCACTTCTGCTCGTCTTCCTATCTACTCGTTGTTGATTCTGTCCAACTTTGTTAATCCACAGCTTCGTCGCCAGTAGTCCATCTCCATTGCTTTCAATTTTTGTTCTTATCTTTTAGTAATGCTCCATGCCTCTGCCCCGTATGTGCTTACGCTTTCTACAATAGCTTTATATATTTGGTATGTTTGGTATGTTTACTTAACCTTTTGTTCCATATTATTTGGTGGAGTTGTCGCGTGGCTGTCTTTCCTTGCGCTATTCTGCTTTTTATTTCAAGTTCGCTATCTCCTTTTTCGCTTACCACTGTCCCAAGGTATTTGTAGGTACTTATGTTTTTAATTTTGTCTCCTTCAATTTCTAAATCTTCGCCTTTACACCCCACTGTCATGTACTCTGTACAATCTTCTAAGCTTATTAACTGTATGTTCGACTCACCGCATTTCTTTTCCCAGGAGTCGTTTTGTGAAGCTATTACAGCTTTTTTTACTTCCCTTATTGCCCTTGCGTAGTCCTTTCTAGTTTCAACATCTTTAGCTGTTAACCAGTTTCCATAAGCCTGCTTCTTTTGCAGCACTAGCTTTTTAATATCCTCATTCCACCACATTTGGTCTGTTCTTCTTTTAAAGTTTTCTTTCTCTCCTAAACTTTCTTTGCAGCTTCATGCACCGCTTTCTTTATATATTCGTCCATTGTTTCAGGCCTGGAGTTGTCACAGTTTTGTAGTTTTGAGTTTAGTCTTAATTTGTACAGGAATGTTATTGAATCGTCACATAGTCCTTCTAATTTGTACAAAGGATATGTCGTCCTTTGTGAATTGTTTGTTTTATTTTTCGGTGGGGATTTATATGGAAGTGTTGCTTTCTCTCGAACGAGGAAGTGGTCTGTACCACATTCTGCACTTCGTTGGACTCTTACGTCCTCAACGATTATATGGCTGTTTTGTTTGGTGATTACGTAGTCCAGTATTGATCTTAAATTTCGTGTATTCTGAATCCAAGTATATCTGTGTATTTGCTTGTTTAACCATTTATATTTTGTAATTAGGAAGTAGGTAAATAAACATTTTCATTTATTCTTTAATCGACAGACCTTTAATCTTGTTTATCTGGGCAGTTGCATTTAAATAAATAAATAAATATTGTATAGTATCCTCTGCAGTATGACCAGGACGAAATACTTCTGCCTATGAATGTACTTCGGCATGCACTGGCCGCGCGTACAGTGCGTCCTTTTTCCTCCGAATGTTGCCTCACTCTTTCTTCTACGCAGCTAGCGAAATTTTCACCCGCGTTCCTATTCTTGACAAGCTGTACAAACTTTGCCCATTCTTTTTTGTTTTGTGCTAGTGCTTTGGCCTCTTGCCAGCTTCGGTTTCTCTTCTTCAGGATCTCCGCTATCACCTCGTCCCATCTTCTCCTTGGCCTTCTTCTTGGTCTCTTTATGTTTGTTTTAGTTTGCCATATCGTTTTGGTTTGCTTTCCATTATATTTAGGTGTCCGAACCATCGCAGCTGTTGTCTTTCTATGGCTTTCCTTAATGGTTCTACCTCTAATGTTTTCCATATTTCTTCATTTCTTAATCTATCTCTTTTCGTTGCTCCCATGACTCCTCTCAGGTACTTCATTTCGCTAGCTTGTATTTTACTCTCAGGTTGTTTAGTAAGCGTCCAGCTTTCACACCCAAACGTTAATATTGGTTTAAATATCGTGTTATATACTGTTAATTTTGTCTTTTTTACTTACTTCTTTTTTCCTGATGAAGTTATTGCCTAGAGCCTAGTACACTCTATATTCTATTATTTATTTCGGCCTCGTTTTTCCCGTCTTTCTGCATTGTGACCCCCAGATACTTGAAACTGTCTGTTTGTTCTATCTCTTTCTGTCTGTTTGTTCTATCTCTTTCCCATTAAGTTGGATCTTTGTTTGTATATTGCTCTTTCCGATTACCATTATTTTCGTCTTTTCTGTATTTATCTTTAGGTTGCGTGCTTGTGGTGATCTATTCCATGTTTCTAAATTTTCTTGTAGTTCTTTTGCGTTTTTGGCGCATATCATCAGGTCGTCTGCGAACACACACTCTGTTATGTATATTTGGTTCCATATATATGTATCCCACGTGAACATTTTTGATGTGCCCTTTAACTTCTTTTGTTGCGTCAGCTAGTATAATGTTGAAGAGTGTTGGGCTCAGAACTCCTCCCTCTTTTGTCACAAATTCTTCTGACTCTGCGTTGTTTGTCCTAACATAACTCCGGGTGTTTTTGTACAAGCTAGCTATATTTTTCCTCAGTCTGTTCCCAATTCCCCTTCTCTTCAGGCTATCCCAGAGTATTTTCCGCGGTATACTATCGAATGCCTTCTGTAGGTTAATAAACGCAACATATATATCCTTATTGAATTGCTTTTCTATCAATTATTTTATTGTGAATATGTGGTCCTGGATTCCCCTCCCCTTTCTGAATCCACTTTACAACTCCTCCGTGTGTATCTCTATTTTAGCTTTCAGTCTATTATCTAGAAGTCTCTCATATACTTTACATACATTGCTTAGAAGTGTTATCCCTCTATAATTGCTGCAGTCTCGCTTGTTGCCCTTTTTATGTATAGGCAATATTATTCCTAGCTCCCACTCTGTTGGTATTGTGCATTCCTCCGAAATTCTGTTCAGCAGTATTGTTAGCATCTCAATTCCATTATTGCCTAATAGTAACATTTCCGAAGTTATTCCATCATCTCCTGCAGCTTTACCTCTCTTGAGTAGTTTTATGACTTCTGTTACTTCTTCTGGTCTGAATTCTTCTTCTTGTTCATTGTCTTCCTCCGCCCTTTTCATGTTTTCCTCTTCCTTATCCTGGTTGTTTGTTTGTTCGGTGCTTAGTAGTTCTTCGAAATATTCTTTCCAGCGGCGATTCGTTATGTCTACCTTTTCCGATAAAGTTCTACCTTCCTTATTTGTAATGTATTGGCATTTGTTTTCTTTACCCTTTCTCAGTATTTTCAGAATTTTATAAAACAGTTTCTGGTTACCTACACTGTCCTTTTCCATCTTCTCGCCAAAGTCCTCCACGTTTTATGCTTCGATCTCTTCACCAATTTCTTGACTCTGGTTCTCAGTTCTTTATATTCTGCATAGTGTTCGTTGGTTTTGCTTCTTAGGTATTTTTCCCATTTTTTCTTCTTTATCTTTGTTTCCGCTTTTATATTTTATATTTTGTCGCTGTTCGTTACTCCGCAGGTTACTTTGGCTGTATTTACTATGGTTTCTTTAATTTGTATCCATAGTTCTTCTAGATTGTGATTTTCTGCCTTTCGCTTTATTTTTCTCATTTCTTTTTCTATCTTTTCTGTATATTTATCTGCTATTTCTTCTTCTCTCAGCTTGTACGTTCTAATTTTTGTCTTCTTCTGTATATCAATTTTCACTCATTTTTTGTTATCTTTTGTTTCTATTTCCATTTTCATCTTTGATACGACCAGGTAGTGGACAGTGTACAATTCAGCTCTTCTTCTTACTCTTGTATCTTGGATTTCCTTTCTGTATTTTTTGTTTATTATTACATAATCGATTTCTTCTTTCTGCTCACCACTTCCCTGGTGTATTTGTGTATGTCCTTATGTTCGAAGAACGAGTTTGTTATCACTAGGTTGTTAATTACACAAAAATCAATGAATCTTCTTCTATTATTGTTTCTTGTCTCCTCTCCGTGTATTCCTATTGACTCTCCTGTTTCTTCATCTTTTTCCCTATTCTTCCATTTAGGCCACCCACTATGATTATTCTTCTGTTTATATTTTCTACTACTTCTGATAATTGTTCCCAAAACTGATCTTTTAGTTGCGCTCTTTCGCCTTCTCCCGGACCGTAGACTATTACTATCGTTGCTTTGTTTGCTTTTTCTAATTGTATTTCTATCTAGAGTATTCTTTCTGTTACAGCTACCCAATTTTAAGGTATTTATGCATTTCTTTTTTGCTATGCATCCCACTCCCTCTCTTGCTCTCTGATTTTGTTCAACTCCCACGTATATTAGTATATTTCCACTTTGTAGCCTTTTCTTTCCCTTCGCTTTCTATTTAGTCTCCGTTATTCCAAGGATATCCATTTTTGCCTTTTTACATTTTTCATCTAATTCGTGTTCCTTTCCTGCTATACTTCTTATGTTCCACGTTCCTATCTTCCATCTCTTATTCTTTGGTTTATTTTGCTTTATTTGTTTTACCAATTCGAATCCAGTATCTATGCCAGGGTCTTCATTACTACTGTTTTTTGTTGTGTCTGTGCTTACTAGTATTTTGCTGTGCGTGTTATTTTCCTTAGCTGTTCCTCCAGCCTGCTATTTGGTGATCTCACACTCACAGTTCTTTGATACTGTTGCTGACCCCGATTTGCGTCCTTTCTCTTTCTCTTCCTCTTCCTCGTTTTTCTTCTCTTTCATCCTTTGCCTCGTATACCTTGTAACGAATACCGCGCCTGGTTGAAGGCAACCCATTCATACCTGTTTAGCGGCGAATTAATTTTAGGAATGCTTGCATTTCGAAGTTGACATTATCGGCGGAAACACAGGGTATTAGATTTCGGAAGTTGAGGGGGGAAGAGAAAGTTGAATGACTAGTTTAGAAAAGAGGTCCCTTAAATATCGACGTTCTGATCGGCAGTAATTATGTACAGTAAGTGAAGTTTATTTAAATCGCTATCGATTTGGAAATCATTTTTCCGATTTGAAACTCACTATACAGGAGTTGTTGCCTATGATTGAGGAAGTATTGATACTCCAGGAATTTAATTGTCCAATATAAAATTATTCCGGTAAAGACGATATTTTTTTTTTTTTTGGTATGCCAGTCCCATCAACTGGTGAGTTAAACATTTATAGAAATTTGTTCAATCTTAAATCTTCCCTGAACTGTAATTCTAATATTCAACGAATTAATTTAGGCAAAATACGTCGCACGGGTGGAAAACCGCAATTAAAATCCAAAAGATTCTGCATTCTACCATTTGGCCCAAAGCGATAAACAGTCTTCGCCGAGTTACCTTGGGGCAGTTGATTGTCGCAGACAGAACAGGCACGCCTGAAGCCGGTGATAACGGATCTGGAGTGTAGTCGTAATGACAGCCGTGTCAAATTGAATGGGAATTGAAATAAATTTTTTATGTTTTAAATTTTATAACCGGGCTGTTGTTATTTATAATTACACTATCCACGATTAGTAATTAATTCATTCTTTGATTTGGGTCATTGTATTGTACTATTTGAGGTTTAGTGAAAATATGTATAGATAATAAGTACAACTTGTAATAATTCGTTTACTGGGGAACCAATTTTACGTAAACCATATATATAGGGTACTCCAAGAGTGGGACGGCATTGCGTTTTATGTGTTCTCAGTTTGAACATTGCGATTCATAGGTGTTTATAATCATCGAATGATATCGTTCTTCGGATGCCTCCTAATGACGTATTTGCGTAAAATTTGACATTATTTCGTACTGGTAAGCGCAATTATAGTCCTTAAGTTGTTTGAGTCTTGCCCAAGTAAGTTATTAATTTTTAGTTCGGGAAGGTAAAATTGGGACTGTTTTTTTTATTGTTGTTTCGAACGATTATAATTGTGGGGGTTGTGTTATATATTTATTCATTAAATGAGGTTTGGTTGCAACTTGTCTTTCCTTTTATTTCAAACGATCTGTAAATAAGCTGCATAAGGGAGATACGAGGTAGAAAAGGTAGGTGATTAACAATCTTAGGGTCTGACTTGCCATTTTACCACCTCGGGCAATGTAGGTAGATTACAAGTCGGTGGCGCCTATTAATTAATTGTTTTGAACCTACTCCTTCTTTGATTGGGTTTCCGGGATCTGTCAACTTGTTAATTTCTACCTAAGCAGTCGCGGAGTTGCGAGGTTGTTTTTGTAGTTAAACTAAATTTTGTATGTAGTAAAGATTAAAGGCGTGACAACCTCATTGTTAATTATAAGTTTGTTATGTTTTAGGTATGCTCTATGTCCTTGTTTTCTGGCCTCTTTCATTGTTGGGTTCCGCTTTTTCTTTTGTTCCATCGTTTCCTTCATATAGTCCTCATCTATCCAAATGTTGGTCCCCTTCAGTTTGTTGGCATTGTTAAGTATTTCCTTTTTTTTTTGTGTGCGTCACAACCTCCTGGTATATAGGTTTATTGACATTCTTCACAAGTACTATGTCCAGAATATCTGGAGCGTGATCTATTCTATACGGATAGTATCTAAAATCATTTGGAGCTACTATTTGTACGGCGTGTGCTGACGAAAAAGAGTGGAGTTGTTTTTGTTCTCTAATCCCGAAATATAGAAGGCAACCCTCGTATTTGCGCATGCTCACAGACAGAATTTTGTACAAATTTATGTTCCGTGTAATACGTGTTTTGCAGAATTTTGTACAAAATTCTGTGCCGTCTCATACAGGCCTTACACAAAACTTACCCACTTTAAATCAATCTACACATTTACGCAAATCAAATTCTATACCCCACGCCAACCGCAATCCTAGCCTATACATCAATCTTACAATCAAACTTTTACACAAACCCTCTCACTTTATATGAGCAACAACCGTTATATTAATTGCAGTCTCTACATTGAGCGTACTGCCTATGTCAATCCAAAATTAAATCAAAGTCATATAGGAAAGACACCTGAAATTGCAAATCCTTAAATCACTACAAATCCTAACACCAGCGCAATTTGATAAATGTTTAATTTTAGTTCAGTTTTAACCCACATGTCACTATAATGAAATAAATGATGATGAACTAAACATTAAATATTTACTGATAAATTGATACCTGTTTATTATTTATTTCCTTTTTGCTATGCTTTTTTTTTTTGTATTTTTTTCTTTACTCAAGTAGTCATCTATTTTACTTTGCTTTTTGCCCATAGAAGGCTCAGATTTCTGTTTGAGCTTTTGTTTGGTTTTGCCATAATTCTGCAAACAAAATTTATGATTACATGTTTGAAAAATTATAGGCTCTCATTTTCCACACAAAATCTCCAACAAAAATGTTGCCTAGGACATAATTTATGAATACAAACTCTTTACTGTAATTACGTATAAATTGATTTGAAATGTTAACTTCCTTGCCATGATATTTCTTGGTTACTAATAGACTTACTGCTTTAAAATTTTACTAACCTGTTGGAAGTTGCAGATGATAATTTCAATATCAGTATCTTGGAAAGTGTATTCAATCATGCATTTTACATCAGACCACTCTAATCGATCTAATCCACAGCCAATTCGAGGCATAGCCAACTGTGTCACTTCGTGTTCTTGGATGTGTTTCTGCATTTCTTGTAAGGAACGCCATAGGGTTTCCATTGTTGGTTTTCCAGTAGACATACGTTTTGTGACCAAATAGTAAATATATCGTTGTTCAATCTCCAGAATAGCCAACCCTCCTTGCTTTGCCCTTTGTTGAAGTAACTCATCACGCCGCTTGAAGTCCCGACTATAAAAATGTCAGTGTCATATGGGATTAAATCTTATATTATACATCAACTATTGCAAGCTTACAGTTTCAAATACTTAAACGTAATTTCACATTTCTCAAATAAATTTAAAAATACTATGCATATTTTGTTTAACTGGTTTAAAAATATGTGTATATGTATTTTATAAACATATCCAGCATAGTTTTTTATATCATTTTTAACATCCTAGTAAGGTGTGAGGCACTATTTTGTTAAATATTCTGTTCAAAAGGTTTTGGGTCGAGGGAACACCTATACTGCTTTATAGAACTCGGAAGACCCATTTTGCGCGTGGTTTCGCAATTACAGCCATCAAGAGAAAACCATTTCAAAGCTTCTGGCGGCGGACTGAGTAACCCGAACGAATTGGAACAATTCTGTGCTACCACGTAGTATATATGACGCTGTTTCTAACGGCGCCGACTGCGTTTCTCTAGCTCATTCAATACGGAAAATACAGCCCTCAGAACATTTTCGTACTAAAAGAAATCGAGCGCCAATTTCAAATTGGAAGGGATGCCGGTTTCCGCAGACAGACCCGGCACTCGTTCCGCTGGTCTCAAAATGGACAGGCTAAATTTGAGCGCCGCCTTTTTGACATTTTTCGCCCTGAAGACGATGACACCTTTGACCAAAATTGTAGAGCAAGGATAATTCTGTCAAACCGCGGAAACCACAGGCGGCTGCATCAAACGACAACTGGGTAACGCGTCTCACAAAAAAAAAACAATTTCGACACATTTTTGTCATCACACGGGGCAGCGCCAAAAGTTTGGAGATTGCTGGCGACGGCGAAAAACAGAAAACTGATCTTCAATTTAATTACTATTTCACGATCTTTTTCGACGCCCGCACGACATCCCAAGCGGCCGCACTCCAAAAATCAGGGAAAACTCCAGAGGGGAGGGACTCAATTTTTAACCACACCGGACGCGAGCTCCACTCAACGGCGGACCATCCGGCGACTATTCTAAAACTAACGCCGAAATCCCAACTTTCACCTCCCCCTGCGGGTTAGTTGTACGTTGCTTAGGATCAGGCGGTGGGAGTCTCTGACCCGCAGACATTTCAAACCCTATGATGCGGCAACCCGGGAGTTGTACCTGATTAGCGTATGGGCAGTTTCTGTGAACTACTTTTTCTTATACTGCAGTGGCGGTTTTTGAATAAGTAGGCACGGGTGCGCCCCCTCCTTGATTAAAAAATTAAAATTAATCTTTTCTTTTCTGTATTTAAATAAATTAAAATGAACTAACGCTGCAAAAGTTTGTTTTCTATAGCTAACGTTTTAACATTTAAATTGTCACCCATTCCGCGATTTTCGCCGCAAAGTTCGCGATCGCCTTGCGCAATTAAACCGAGAGGCGTGAAGGAGGCATCTATTCGGCCCCCACGATTCTCTGTATTCGGCAAACATCGCCTGACCGTACGTATATTATAATTATTGATTATAGCGTCATTTAGTGGGCCGAACAGATTCGCCCGCGTTCAAAGTATTTTATTCCAAACTGCAGTTTTGTGACTAGTGAACAATGAATAGTGTTAATAACCTTTTGGACATTGCAACGTCAAAACAGTATTTTAATATAGCTTTCCCCAGTAGGCTGGTTGTCAGGGGAGAAAGAGACCTCAACCCCCAACCTCTCGAAACAAAAAAAAAGTTAAAACTTTACAAGCAAGTAATTATTTTCAGCAATCTCAACTATTAACCGATGGACGAGGTTTCCAGCATGTTCAAGTACAATTCCCCAGTAAGGTTTCCGACGATAAGTAAGGGACCTACGATATGGTCGCCACGTATTCCTATCCACATATTCAATTTTTGCTGTAATTGGGTGTATTGTAGTGTACGACAACAGAGGACAATACAAAGAATAATATAGAAGTGGGGGCGAGACAAGGGGATGACCTATCAACCACACCTTTTAATATAGCACTGGAAGGAGTCACAGGCAAGTAGGGAAATAAAACGATTCACAGGCAAGTAGGGAAATAAAACGATAACACACAATACTACACAAATAATTGGATATGCTGACGACCTAGTGCTTATAGCAAGACAAAAGAAGCCTAGAACAAAAGGTAATGGAACTCATAAGACATGCCGAAATCAGAGGTTTAAAAATAAATGACCAAAAAACAAAATACATGGTAAACACAAGAAGAGTAACAGAAAACCTAGCGGAAAAGAAAATGGGAAGATATAGCTACCAAAGAGTAGAATACTTTAAATGTTTGGGGGTAATGGCGGAAGACTTTAATAAAAGAAACAGCAGGAGTACTACCAAAAGGTAACCAACAAGAGCCGAGGAAGGACTGGTTTGACCAGGACTGCAAGCAGGCAGCAGAAAACAGAAAAAATGCAAAGCTTGAGCTGATGCAAGAAAGGATCCAGGACTCTCTTGACAAATACAAACAAAGGAGAAGGGAAGCAACGCAAATACTCAGAGAAAAGAAAAGATTACACCAGTTAAAAAGACTAGAGAAGATAGAAAATCATTACAACACGAAGGTAGAAAAATCTATAAAGAAATCGGGAGCATCAGAAAGAATAGGAAAACGAAACCCGTATTTATAAAAACTCTCAAGAAGGCACAATAACAACAAACAAGGAAGAGATAGAGGACATATGGATCGGGTACTAGGAAAGTCTACTAAATGAATAAAGAATTGGATGGGCAAGAAGAGGCACAAGAAGATACACAGGTAGAAAACCCAACAGACCTAGAAGTAGAGAAAGTAGTTGAAACATATGAGTAACCACAAAAGCCCAGGAATAGATGGGATTGAAGCTGAACTACTAACGAATGGAGGAAAGCCACTGATACATAGAATACATAATTTAATAGGAATGATGTGGGAGAGGAAAGAATTACCAAAAGAATGGGCACAAGCACTAATTCAGCCCATATATAAAAAGGAGACCCTTCCAACCCGTAAAATTACAGACCCATAGCCCTACTGAATGTCACATACAAAATACTTTTGAAACTGATTAACGAAAGGGTCAAGAAATTCGCAGAAGAGATATTGGAAAACTACCAAAGCGGATTTAGAACAAACAGACCAAATTTTCACGTTAATGCAGGCGCAAGAAAAATGCTGGAAGCAAAACATACCACTACACATGGTGTTTATAGACTTCAAACAGGCGTATGATAGCATCAAAAGAAATAAATTAGCGAAGTGCACGCAAGAATTCAACTATCCAAAATAATTAATTCGACTGGTAGAAATGACGCTTAAGGGAAAGGTGAATCAGATCAAAATAGAAAGCAACAATAATGAAAAACTTCCACCAGTGTTTAGTGTACGCCGATGATTTGGCAATAATTGCAAGAACAAGGGAAGAACTTAAGACCACAATACAGAGAATATCCGCAGAGGCGCAAAAATTCGGACTGTATATTGATGAATCAAAAACAAAATACCTTATATCAGGCAGCAGGTTGCAACAGGATAAGGAACAACTGAAAATTAAGGTAGGGGAGAGAAAACCTATGATCGAAAAAGTTGAAAGTGTGGTATATTTAGGAGTCGAAATAACCAGCGAAGGAACCACTTACCCAGAAATAGAAAGGATTATGGCAGGAATAAAAAGTGCGGCCGGATTGCACAACATACTAAGGGCAAAAAACGAGTGTACCAGACCATACTAAGACCAGTAGTCACCTATGCTACGGAAGCATGGGTTACCAGACAGAAAGACCTTGAAAAACTGGAGACCTGGGAAAGCAGGATTCTTTGAACTATTTAAGGAGGAGTTAAAGAAGAGGGACAGTGGAGAAGAAGAACGAATGAAGAACTACAAAGGTTATACAAAGAACAGACAATTACAAAGATAGTGAAACAAAGTCGGCTAAGATGGCTAGGACATCTACAAAGAATGGACACAGAAAGAAGCACCAGAGAAGCATGGATAAAAGAGCCGGACGGTAGAAAAAGAAAGGGAAGATCCAAAAAAAGATGGATGGGGAGTATAGAAGAAGACTTAGAAGGAACAGGAATAGGAGATTGGAAAAACTTGGCACGGGATAGTATCAAAATATATAATATATATAATGGTGGACGGAAACAACAAGAGAAGTCCAGAAATATCAGAAAGAATAAAAGCAGGAAACAAAGCATATTGGAAATATCAAAAGTTTTTGAAAGACAGAAATCTTAGTAAAATATCAAAATTAAAAACATATAAAACAGCGATCAGACCAGCCATAACTTATTCCGCAGAAACAATGTGCCTCTCCAGAAAATATGAAGAACGGATGAGAATACTGGAAAGAAAAATTATAAGACGGATGTATGGACCAGCGGAGACGCCGGAGGGAGAACCCTGACAACTTATGAACTTTGAAGTGAGAAATATAATGGAAGGAGAAGACATAGTTAAACTTAATAAAGCACAAAGGCTTAAGTGGTTCGGACACACCCAAAGAAGAGAACTATGTTATGTCCATTTAAATTGTGCCACTCTGTCTAGATTAGAGTCGTACTCTAATTGCCGCTTCGTAGGGATTGGGATTCTATTTTAATGACCATTTTTGATGTTGATTACAATTTTCACTATTTTTAAATATTTAATTTATGACGCCATTTTAGAGCGCTTGACATGTTTGTTAGCGGCGACCAAAATATTTCCGGGAATTCCTTTGTTGGCAGCGCTAACCTTCTAGAAATTGCCTTTAAGTTCTTCTCGGAAAACGCACGTGTCAATTTCGTTCTAGAACAAATTAGGCTGGGAATTTTGTTTGCAGCGAGGGGAAGGGCAGCAGGCGCTTGAAACGAAACGACCTTTTCTCTGATAACGGGTCCATTCGCGGCTCCTCTGCTAAATCAAGTTTCACCGTATCATAGTTTTGCCTTAGGCAAAAAGAAAATCTCGACGAAGTCGGATCTGAATAAATATTAGCAGTGTTAGCCTTGTATACAGAACAATTAAGTGTAATTGTTCTTTCGATTTATTCGGATACAGGCGAATTGAACCCGTGAAAGTTGTGCTTCGTTGTTCCAATCGTTTGAACCCCTAGTGGAAGTCAACTAATTCCCAGGGGCGTACCAATGGATGTTTCGTCCCAAAGTTTTCTGAAGAAGTCGTCTACCATTTTTTTTCCAAGGCCTGAAAGTACCCCAGACTGTACCTGCATCTGGAAAACAACCCCCAGAATTGTGCCTGCCTTCATCGAAATTCAAGGTAAAGGATCTAGTTTTCTTGTGTGGTGAAAAACAACCCTTTCACGCGTAACCTTGCAAAATTCTAAGTGATTGAACCTTTTTTTATATAACAAGAAATGACCTTCAGTCGCCGATCGTCCTTTTTTTTGTATTACTAAATGTAAAGATTAATTATATATATATATATATATATATATATATATATATATATATATATATATTGTGCTATTCGTGTAAGCTACGACGCCACTGACCACGTAGTAGTTTGGACAATTTACGTGCGCCAGTGACGACGAGTCCCTTCGCTTGAGTGCTCAAATCACATATGTGTAATATCGAGCTATTAAATTACCAATAGCCGTCATTTTTGTATTTTTGTCATTTCCAGTCGTCTAATTATATGTGTTTTAAAAATCATTACATCTTTTATTACTTTGTATCTGTATTTGTGTGTGCATGGATTTTGCAAGCTTTCTAAACAGGAGGGAGGCACAATAAAGGTGAGTTCGATTCCCGCAAGCTGTCGGCTTCTCGGCCTTCTACGAGAACCTACAATCAGCTGTGATTTGGAAGGTGGCGTCCGCTAATTTTGACCTACCCTGTACCCAACCAGGAAGATTTCCTCCCGTAAGCGATTTCCGCGAACTCCCCCTACTCTAAAAATCTTGAAGAAACTTTTATGGAAATACCAAGACTTCTAAATATTATTGTAACAACACATACAACTGCACAAGCTGTTAGATAAAAAATAAAACATTTAGCTATATGCTTACCATTGTATTAGAAATAAAAAGCATTGTTTACCTAAACTGCACTGCAATTCCACTTCCCATTGCCATGTCCTCAGCAACACAGTGAGCTAGTGCATACTCCTTTGGCATCGCAAATAAATCCCCTTCAATTTCCTTAACTTTTATATACTCCTTCTCGCGAGACGATTTCAGGTAACTCCAAAATCTGTCAAACATCTTATCTCCTACTTCTGCAGACCGATCTCTTACACTTCTGTTATGTTTTTGATTTCCAGAATCCCTTCTATTTTCTCGATACTTATCTCGAGAATAATCAGACGAATTCCAGGATCCCATTTTATATTCATGATCTCTTCCTCCAGACACGCTTCCTTGAGAAGAACCAATTCCAATCCTGCTTTGTTTTTGGTTTTCAGAATCCTTTCTATTTTCATGATACTTATCTCGAGAATAATCAGACGAAGGGGAATTCCAGGTACCCACTTTATATTCTTGATTTCTTCCTCCAGACACACTTCCTTGAGAAGAATCATTTATTCCGCCCCTGCTTTGTTTTTGGCTTTCAGAATTCCTTCTATTTTCTTGGTATTTATCTTGAGAGTAATCAGAAGAAGAGGAATTCGAGGCTCCCCATCCTGTGTTATGTTCTTGATTTCTTTTTCGGTAAGAAACATTTTCTCTTTCTCTGCTTCTGTTTTGTCCCTGATTTTCTAATTTCTTCGTATCTTCTTGATGACCACCTTGAATATAGGAACTTTCTTTCCGAGCCCACGCAGATGAATCATGATTTCTAGTTCCCATGATTGGTTCTACATTTTTCCCTCCTGATTCTCTCCCAGTTCCTCTTTCTCTGCTTCTGTTTTGTCCCCGATTTTCTAATTTCTTTGTATCTTCCTGATGACCACCTTGAATATAAGAACATTCTTTCCGAGCCCCCGCAAATGAATCATGTTTTCTAGATCCCATCATTGGCTCTAGATTTTTCCCTCCTGATTCTCTCCCAGTTCCTCTTTCTCTGCTTCTGTTTTGTCCTCGATTTTCTAATTTCTTCGTGTCTTCTTGATGACTGCCTTGAACATCTGAACCTTTTTTTGGAGCCCAAGCTGATGAATCGTGTTTTCCATGTTGATTTTTTTCAAAATTTCTCTGGGTGTCTCGAGAACTATTGCGGTGTGGTGGTTCTTTGTGTACTGCTCCTTGATTTGGAGTTTCAGTTCTATGTGAGGAACAAGTATTGTTTTTGGTAAACACAGCAGCGGTATTTTTGTAAACAGCTTGATTATTTCTTTCATCTCGTTCAAACCAGCTGTTGTTTTGTTTATCCTGAACAGTGGATTCTTCATTACTCATATCCTTGGCGGTAGGAAAATTGAAAGAATTCTCATCTGCATCTAAAAAATACACGAATGAAAAATCAAAAGAAGCAGTTTCGAGTATTTAAATTAAAAAAATCAATAAAATTGCTTGAACACGATAGAGCAAGTATCTGCATGGTGTCAGACAAATATACAGAGTGCTCTGTTTAAAATAACAAAGCATCATAAATTTAAACTCATTTGTTGAGCATTGAGCTAGAACGTCAACAAACTCACGTGTTTGACTCGCTGGAGCGCGCGCTGTGATTGGTCTAGGTTAGATAACGCTAATGCCTCATTACTTAAGGAGTAATCGACGCTGAAAACTTTTACTTTGCACTCGTAATTACCGGGTTAAGTTTGTGTGCTTTTTGAGCAGAGCTTATCGCTTTTGGGAGCGTTTTTATAGTGCCAGGTGCTTATTTTCTTAAAATATAGCAAGTTGTTCCAGAAAAGTGTAATCGTAGGGGGCGTCCTACTACAAGACAATTCTGACGGCGCGAATGTTAATTTAGAAATGCAAGGAATATTACGTAAATACACATCCGGTAAATCAACGCACCTGTCAAGCATTTGTTTACGTTCTAGCTCAATGCTGAACAAATAGAGTTAGAAGGTTATTTTTTATAATTTCCATTAAAAAATATTTTACTAGCTTACACAACATAATAAAAAAAATATATTTATTACCATCCCAATTACCCAATGCCTCTTCATTGCCAGCTTCTAAAAATTCCTCATTTTCCAGTGGTTTTAAAACACTTTCTGTCACTTCTGTGGTTTCAGCAGTTGGTTTTACTTTCTGTTTACTTTCATCAACTACCTTTACCTTCTTGACACTCATTCCATCAATGACCTTGGGTGGAGCTCCACCTGTGTTACTAGCTGCAGGTTGATTTGCAGCTACTACCTTTGGTGTATTGGTTTTGGTTCTTGCGTCAGTTATTTTAAATCCTACCAAAGCCATGGGAGGAGCTGCACCTTCTGCTTTTGGTTTTTTATTCTTTTTATGTTTACCCATAGCTTATGAATCTGTAAAGCAAGAAAATTATTTTATATTCTTCTTGTATGTAAAATAAATTTTCTATTATTAAGCTACCCGTCCACTAGCAAGTAATTTGCGACATTTCTTGGGAGGGTTAATGTCCGAGAGCGGTTTCACGTGTGAAGACAGTTTTAAGATTTAAATTATAACAGCAAATTAATTTGCTATAAAGTGCCAAGTCGCAGTGTACACGGATTTTTTCTTTCTCAGACAGTAGCTTGCACATTTTCAAATAAGATTAAAATCGGTGAGAGCACTCGCAGATGGCGCTGTGCATTTATTTGTGTGCTATGTATGTGTATTCAAGGGTGTACCCAGCGAGGGGCAGCCCCCCTCCTAGAAAAAAATTGGCAAACCGAATTCGCATCTCGCCTCGCCACACAGACAGACGTATCAATTCAGTATCAGTTTGCAGAAAGCCAGAACGTGTAATGAATATTGATCAGTAGCAAGTGTACCTAGAGCAATCTGTCGTGAAATCTCAAAACTATTTCCCAGTTCGCCGTTATTCTTGTAACACCCAGATGGCTCTGGATTATAAAAGTTTCTAGTAGCGTTGCACCTAACCAGTGTTGCCATTGCTACGGCAATTGCCGCGTTCTAAGACAATTGGACAAAAATATTAAAAAATCTACGGCCGACCGCAGCAAATCCATTACCGTACCGGAATCTATGGCAATTCGCGATGGTTTTTCACGTGGTACAAGCCAATGCCGAAAACTACTAAAAAAAAAAAAAAGGTGATATTAGATAATATGCGATTGTATCTGAACGTTACCTGCCTGACAGCCAAATAAATTTTAATAATAAGTACAAATGTCATACAAACTATACCCGATCTTTCCATTTTGATTTTGCATGTAAAGCGTTGAAAGCCAAAAAAGAAGACGATTTTGTCGCGAGTATCAAAGATTTCGCTTCGAAAAGTAACCTGGCTTAGGAGCACCGTGGAAGAGGAAAGGCCGACTGGATTATGGCTGACGAGCGTGTATTGCAACGTTGTGAAAGAAAACCGTGAGATGGTGGAAAAGCAAGTTATAGACAAATCTGCGGCAAATCCGAGATTATTATTAAAATAAAAATATTGCTGTTTACATTAATGTTTAAATCGACAAAAAAAAACAAATACCACTCCGCAATAAAGATTTCTAGACGTAGAGAAAGCAGAAGCATTTGCTAGACATTTAGAAAACATATTTCAACCTCTACCTGCAGTATCGGATGATCAAGAAATACAAGACTTTCTGGAATCACCATATCAGCTGTCCTTACCTATAAAACCGTTCACAACAAATGAAGTTAAAAAACAATAATCAAAAATCTTCCACCAAATAAAGCTTCGGGGTACGACCTCATTACAAGCCAAACCATAAAGGAGCTACCCAGAACGGGACTTGTAATGATTACTTGTATATTTAACACAACGTTGAGACTGGACTATTTTCCAGCCCAATGGAAAGTTTCACAAGTAATCCTAATCCACAAACCAGGAAAAGCGGACAATGATATCACATCCTATAGGCCAATACTGCCTATATTAGTATGCAGAAAAAATGTTAGCAAAACGGAGATTACAAACAGTTAATGAAAACCACCTTATCCCAGACTTCCACTTTGGATTCAGGCGGCAGCATGCAACAGTAGCACAAGTCCACAAATTATCGACATAATAAATACCACATTTGAAGAAAAAAGTTACTGCTCGGCCGCCTTCCTGGACGTCAGCCAAGCTTTCGACCGTGTTTGGCACGAAGGCCTCCTGTACAAATTAAAACAAGTACTTCCCCACATCCTCTTCGTTATCCTCAAATCATACTTGGAAAACGCCACTTTCAGGTGAAAATCGAACAGATTTATTCCCTACAAGAGCCGGAGTTCCACAGGCCAGCGTATTGGGCCCATCCTCTACTTACTATATACCGCAGATCTACATACTGATGGTCGCACAGCCAGACAGACATTCGGATCCAGCAGTAGGCTACCCAGCTTCTTCAGGAAAATCTAAATAGAATTCAAGAGTGGACAGATAGGTGGCGCAACAAACTCAATCAAAGTAAGTAAGTAAATCAAAGTGCACATTACCTTTACTAAGTGTCGTGGTATCTCACCGCAGGTCTACATTAAGGAACAACCATTACCGCAAAATGATAAGTGTTGAGTATTTGGGCTTGCACCTAGACAAAGGTCTCACGTGGCGTACACACATCTTAAAATCAGCTTGGTGCTAAACTTCGCGAGCACTAGTGGTTAATTGGTCGAAAATAAAAATTATTGCTCTCAAACAAATTATTAATTTAAAAGGTGATCATAAAATCAGTGTGGACGTACGGAGTTCAATTTTGGCATACAGCCTTCAATTCGAACATTGAAATCCTCTACGGTGCTTCGAGCTATAGTCAATGTTCCTTACTTCATACCCAACAAAAGAAATACGCGATGACCTCAACATACCTTCAGTTAGTCAGTAAAGAGGAAATAGTTAAAATCAGTGCGAAATACTTGAAGAGACTGGAAGTGCCTCCTAACCTATTAGCCGTTCGTTTATTAGACAATAGTCTATACGAGTACAGACTTAAAAGGAACGTACCTCTAGACTTACCATATAGATATTAATCGTACATACATTAATAACAAGTTAACCTAAGGTTGAATATTTCACAGAGTTAGTGTCACTGGACACCCACTCTCAAGTCACATTAAGTATTTTCAGCAAATTTGCTTAATGTTATTATTAACAGCTTGCAAATAAATTCGTTAAAAAAATGTTAAGTACGTTGTAGGCGGTAGATACCTTATTATAAAGTAGTAGCATTCGTATGTTTAGTGATTAATAAAAACAGTTTTTTGGTAGTTGTTATTTTATTTTAGTTCTGCCGCTTCATAGGAATTAAAATTCTACTTCAATTGCCGTTTGTATGTTGATTACAATTTTCAAAAATTAAATTTATGAGAGGCCACTTTCGAAACTTAATCAAACATTTGTCGTGTTTATTTAGTCTGTTGACGCCGACCAAAAAGAATTCTTAGAACCCCCTTTGTCAGCAGCATGGCCTTAGAAATGTTATGTTTCTCGGAAATTGCACGTCTAAGAATTTGTTGTAGAATTATTGCACCATATTTTGCAATGTGTAATATTTTCTGCCGATGCATGTTCGCGTTGCGTTTCCTCTTCAGTCAATTTTCCACCTTCGTTCGGCCCGGTCACCCAATTCCATCGCGGGAACCGTTGATAAATTAAGAAAAAGAGTGGACGCTAGGCTTTGGGAGTGAACTGACGTGTTTTCTTCTGGATACCGGGTTGTGTCGCAGCTCTTCTGCTAATTAAGTTATCGTTTCGTTTTTTGCGTTAGGCAAAAGAATCTTGGACTTGTGTCGGATTAAAAATATTAGCAGAGTGTCAGCTTTTTGCAAAAACAATTCAGTGAAATTGTTTTCTCGACTTGTGTCGGATAAAAGCTATCAAACCCATGGAAGTCCTGTTTTTCAAGGCGTTTTAAGTGATCCTCCCGTACAGCGGCGGAAATCTTGACATCTGAAGTTCCCGTCTCTCCTCCCTCGACGTCGAAAAAGCCCTGGCTGTAGCGTTACCTCCATTCGATCCAATCTTCAGAGGCGTACCAGCGAATTTTTCCCGCTTCCCGAAAATCTTAGGAACACCCCATTCGTGCCTCTCTCTGCTCCCTACCCAACAACACTAAGGTAGGAGAAATTCTAATTGTGTGCTGAAAACTTTTTCCGAGCTTAATTTTCAAGTTTCAAGTGCAGATTCTTTTTTTTATATGCGTCGTAAAGCGACCTTCAGTCGCCAGTTGTCCTTTCTGCTTTTGGTTAACTGTAAAGTGTATTCATAAATT
>JABXWE010008573.1:0-15805 GCA_014611495.1 Limonius californicus | reverse complement strand
TTTTTAGTGATCTGATTTAAAGCTCGAAAGTCTACGCAAAGCCTTTTAGTGCCATCTTTTTTTTTGACTAACAATATAGGACTAGCATACGGCGATCGCGACTCCCTTATTATTTCGTGTCTTAACAATTCGGTTATTATTGTTTTAACCTCAGTACGTTCGGCTAATGACAATCGATAAGGGGCATAAACTATAGGTTTCTCGGTCAAACACTCTATTTTCATTGATGTAGTAATCGTTTTCCCTAATTCACCTAAACTAAAACTAAACCGATCACTATACTTCTCTAAAAGTGTACATAATTTTGTCTTTTGGCTGAGGGCAATATCACCACACTGTATCTGATCTTTTATCGATTTCTTTTTATCAACTTCAAGACAACTGACATTAAAGCGGTTTCCAAAACGAACATCTACATCAGATGGTAAGCTCGTAATTTGCAAGCATTTTTGTGTTTTGATTATCAAAACAGTCGGATGTTCCGTAAAACTATGACCCACTAATAAATCGTACCTTATGTCAGCGTCTGCAACAATATAAACTAAAGTCTCAATACTAACGCTATCTATAGTCAGCTTTGCTGTACTCTGAAATTGCGGGGACACGTTTATATTATCATTAAAACCGCGCAATTTTACTACTTGTGATAAAGGTAGTTGTTTTAAATCGAATTTATCTGCTACCGATTTACGCATCAACGTGATCTCGCTACCCAAATCAACAAAGCACCCAACAATGTGATTGTTTATTCTCGCTGACTTATGATAAATGGTTAATCGCTTACTTGTTCTAACTAAGTTCACAGTTCCATCTTTGAAAAACGTTTTATTTTTTTTTCGACATGCGTCTACATTATGGCCCGATTTATGACAATAGGTACAATTCAGATTATTCTTATTAAAACCTTCCCGGCTTCTAAGCGGGCAGGCAAAACGCTTATGACCCACTTCTCCACAGGTAAAGCACTTGGAAGGAAAACTGCCCCTGAAACGCTTGGCATCCCTTTCGTTCTTTGCGGCTTGTGAATCATTACGCTTATCGCCTTTGTTTTGGTAAACTACGTTACTGGTACTAGGCATACTAATTTGTTGTACATTGGTAGTAGTTGGAAAATTAGCAACGTATTGTGTCAATTCTACAAAAGTTTTACAGTT
This sequence comes from Limonius californicus, assembly GCA_014611495.1. NCBI lineage: Eukaryota > Metazoa > Arthropoda > Insecta > Coleoptera > Elateridae > Limonius > Limonius californicus. The sequence goes on along the minus strand of JABXWE010008573.1, from coordinate 14,651 downwards.
AGCAGCTTTTAATGACAATTGAATCTGTTTATCAGTGATTCCTGCAATTAAACAATCAACAATCTGTTCGTTTGTAAAATTAAGCTTTAACCTATTTAACTTTGCTAACTTCATAAAACAATATTCATTTAAATCTTGACCAATTCTCACCTTATAAGTAGCCGCGTCGTAAAATAATGCTGCAAAGTTCTCTTTTACTGGAAATGTTTGCTTTAGCATATCCTGCCATTCCGCCCATGTAAAATGGTTACTACTTAAACCATCATACCAGACGCGTGCTAAACCTTTAAGTTTCCCTAAAGCTAAATAAACAGTGGTAACCTCATCCCAATTGTAAAGGTGCGCACAGTCATTAATTTTTCGCAACCAATCATCTATAGTTTGATTACCTTTAGCCGGGTCAAAGTCGGACAACACTCGATCGTCTTTGAACAACGCCCAATTTGTATTGGATCTCTTTGCGACGTCTGCATTCGCATCAATTGAACCTGTACTTACGGCACGACGTAACACTTGGAGTTCCCGGGCCATGTTTTCTACAGTTTGAGGAGTTATTGGCGGAGTCCTCGGCCTTGAATCCCTGGGTGGCGACGGCTCCATTACCTCGTCGTCTCCCGCTGCACTTTTATTTTTTTACTCAATTCACTGTATTCACTAGGTAGTTTTTGTATTGTAACAATCGCGTTAATGGATTATCTATCCCACTTCTGACATAAAAGGAGAATAAAACAGGTAAACAAACAAATTAACGATATATATTGAATCAAACTCTAATTAAACAATGCCACTTTAAAATAGTGTTGTTGTCGCCAAGAATGCTTCGCAAGAAGTCCCCGCCGTCAACCCGTTCCATATTTTCCCCCGAGCACCGACGACTTCATCTGTACGTGCTTAATTATCCAAAATCTAACCCATGAACGGCGCCTTTGTTGAAATCAGGAAACATAAATAATCCGGGTGCGGGCAAACCTTACGTCGCATTGATGACTCTTACAATAAATGAATTTGTTTAAAGCGAAACGTTCTCAGGTCGACAATAAATTGTGATCTTGATTTTGGCATTGTAAGTCAAGCCAATGCCACTCGATCGAGGCCAAGGCCAAAGTGAAAGAATCTGTGCACTAGCAGGCGATCCGTTTTAAATATCTCTAAAATTAAATCTTGAATGTTTTCTGAAATATAAAATGACAGCAATGTAATAAATACGATCTAAATACAGATCTAAAGTTCACACCAAAAACGTATCTAGCTAAAGGCTCTAGAGAGCCTTTACAGAGCATGTCGTAACTTCTCTTGAATGCCGTTAATTTTTTATACGTACTGTACAGTGTGCCCCAAACACACCCAGCGTGCAGTATCTATTTAGTATAGTGTTTAGATTCCAGAAATATGGCCCATAATACGGTGTAACTAGTAATTGAAATAGTTTTGACATTAAATCGCTGGTTTATGGTTATTTAGATACAATTTTATAAATTGCCAATAAGATATTCCGAATAGTTATAGCGTTATTACCTGTTAGGCTAATTCTTAAATTAAGTAATCCATTAATGTTGTCCGCCTTAATATTATTTTCTGCAGCCAAAGCGTTGCCCTTGTACCTACATAAACAAAAATTAATAAACACCAGGATTTATCTTTTAAACGGGAGTTATGACCCTATACACCTTCAAAGTTTCATAGAAACTTTCCAAATAAATTGAATAATTGATCTATGAATGCAAGTATGAAAGGTTTAGAGTCTGGCTCTAGATCCATTTGTTAGGTGTATAAATTATATATTTTGGTAATGCAAATAAGTGAATGTAAACTGTTCCTTTGAAGTGCAACAATATCTAAATAACAGCCACATTTGCCATGTTTGCTTAACTAATTGAGAATTTAAGGGTCCCAATCTTGGCCTCAAGAGGGTGAAAACACGGAGCAGACGTTTTAAGTAAGAGGGCGGACAGAAGAAAGCCCATGTGAGGTCAGAGATGGTTTTGGCATCTTATTGGGGTTGCATGTAGCTAGCTACTTATTATAGTTAGTCTACTGCACTAGTGAATGAATATTCTAGTATGTAGCAACAATTAGATAAAGTGTGATTGCTGATCGATGATCAGTATTGCTCGTTATATGAGTGTGGTTGTGATTGAGGGCTCTCGGAGTTTGGCCAAGTGATATTGAAAGCTTGTACAAGTGTGGCTAGCCACGGGGTTGTAAGGGATTGCCAGGGGCAGTAGACTCCAAAGGGGTAGTAGACTCCAGAATCCTGTGTTAGATGTTTCGTGTTGGCAGTTCGCACGATTGTCACAGAGACATGGGTGGATGGTATTCCTTCCCCTATTGGCACCTTAGAGTGCACAGAATTGTAAATTGGGACCGTAGGCTCTAAGGGGAAGTAGACTCCAGAATCCTGTGATACATGTTTCGTGTTGGAAGTTCGCACAGTTGTCACAGAGACATGGGTGGATGATATTCCTTCCCCTATTGATACCTTAGATTGCACGGAATTGCAAAGTGGAGCCGTAGGCTCTAAGGGGCAGTAGACTCCAGAATCCTGTGTTACATGTTTCGTGTTGGCAGTTCGCACGGTTGTCACAGAGACATGGGTGGATGGTATTCCTTCCCCTATTGGCACCTTAGAGTGCACAGAATTGTAAATTGGGACCGTAGGCTCTAAGGGGCAGTAGACTCCAGAAGCCTGTGTTACATGTTTCGTGTTGGCAGTTCGCACGGTTGTCACAGAGACATGGGTGGATGGTATTCCTTCCTCTATGGGTACCTTGGAGTGCACAGAATTGCAAAGTGGGACAGTAAGCTCTAAGGGGCAGTAATCCCGAAAAATATTGTTAGTTTCTCTGTATTTTACGGTGTCTTTTACAACATTTATAAAAAAGTCCGAGGTATCTTTTGGAGTAATATTGATTCCTAGAGCTCGTCCAAGTGCTGGTTGGGATAACAAGAAGATTGTTCGTACTAACTGGAATGGAGTGAACTGCAATACTTTTTTCCGTACTTTCTAAATTCCGCCTCGGGGCCTTTAAAACTGTTGCATTCCAAACCAAACGCACACGAACCGATAATATCCGTGGTAAAGCAAGCCACGACTTCTTTAATATCAACCGGTTCCTTATTTTCCGCATACCTATCCATAGCTTCTTTCATTGGATTGCTACAACTTACCAAGGTTTCGAACATCATCTTCATTTTTCCAGAAGTGAAGGTTGGTGTCAGTTTCGTACGGAGGTTTCTCCATTTTTCACCTCCAAGGGCGAACAAGTGTGCACTTAATGGGTCTGTTTTTTCATTATAGTAAACTCCTCTGTCTACGAAGTGGTGAAAATCTTTTTGCTTTACGTTTTTCACATATTCTGGATTAACCGCGAAATAACTGGGGAAGCAAAGTTATACAGACCTCCGTGTTTATGCCCCAGAGTCTTGAAAGCATCGTATTTGTTTTTCAACCAAAATCCAAACGAATCTTTGCGAGTGAACGAATTTTCCATATTTCCAAACGGAAAAACTGGTTCTAAATACGGGAGCTTCTTTTTTTCCCAATACGTAAAACTCCATTTGAAGTAGGTTAATATGCCTACCACAAATGTTACTAAAATGGCTAAGACATCCATGTAAAGGGTTTCAAATATCAACCCCATTGTTGGTGAAACTATTTGTAACTGTTACACTTTTTAAATACACTCGAGTGGAACTATTTTGGAGAAAATCGGAAGGCGTTTAAATACTATTCAATTGCACCATACAAGTCAAAATTTCTTTTATCTGCAACGGTTTAAAATACCTGTTCGATTTTAAATTATCACCTCGTGTCAAGAGTGAGCGATTCAGATCTTGCTAGTCATGTTGCTTCGTAATACCATTGAATATTTTACTCAGAATGCCTATTGCAATACTATTATATGGGAATTATTTTTAATGAGTGAAAGAACCGGTAGATGGCAGATGGCATAGTAACATAAAATTAGGGTAAGCTTAGCTTGGAGTGAAACAAAAATACACAGTGGGTTTAAGTTGTGGAATTCCCCAACAAAGTTAAAGCTGTTACTACCTACCAACAGAGTGCAATGTAACAAGAGCGACTTTTTAAACAAAGCGCGGGTTGATTTGTCAATAATAGCAACGACAATTTTATAATGAATAACTATAAAATAAAACCAGATTATTAAACTTAATATAAAGTTATATAGTATTTGAATAATCTTTAAATTTTTGTATGACAACACTAATACTTGCAAAAACAAAATTTATTGTTTTTGAAATATCAAAAACTCATACAGTGTACACACTAATAACTTTCAACAAATAAATCCAAATTAGATGTAAACAAGATGTATTTAGACTGCAGCTACTACAGCATTGATAATAGCATTGAAAATATTCAATGATAATAGATACACTGCTGAATTCTTATTTATCTAGCAACACTTAATATTAATACAAAACTATTTATGTACATCGAACTATGATTTATACCAACATTCCCGTTTCTGAAAAAATTGTGGAATTACATTTATACTATTACCTAAATCTGATTTATTTTCAATCATTTACAACTTTTTAAACATATTTTTAAATTGTAATGTTTTACAATATTTTTGGTGAATACCTGCTTATAGAAAGGAGGTAGCATATGCAGCAGAATGGCAGCAGGTACAAAAATAACGCCGCCTGGCAGGTAATCCTTTTCAATTCCAAGCTAGGGTATTTCCGTAATGGAAATATTTAAGCAGTGACTGTGTCATCACTATTTATGCACTAAAACTCTTAATTTTTGGTTCATTTTTGGTTTTTATGGTGTCTGTTTCTTTTGTTGGACCAAGGACTTAAATTTTTTTAAAAGTTTGCAAGTAACCAATAAGTTAAAAATAAATAATTTATGGTCACAGCAACTTACACTAATGGATTTACACAGTTCTTTTGTTGAAGCGTCTAAAATATTTATTATTTTGGATTTAACATGTTCATCAAAATATATAGTTTCGGAAACTTTTTCGAATATTTCCAAACTGTAGCTTACACTTGCGTAAACTTCGTAGTAGGGCGCTTTAGTCCTCGTGTGCTATCTATTTCTGAAATATTACTATATGTGCGATGCAACAAAAGCATTTCGTGTTTGTCGTCTAGAATGGAACTATGTATCATAAATAATGAACATACATCACAATTAAATTTCTTCACTTTTTCGCTAAGTATCCTGCAAAATACGTTATAGCGCAATTTTCTAACGTTTGTGCCGCGAATTGCCCTGATTGATTTGAAGGAATCTAGGAAAAAAAAACCTACGGAAAAAATACCTAGAGGAAAAAATACCTACGGAAAAAATACCTAGTGAAAACCCAAATAAACTCGCGACATTCAACATCTACAGTATACGTGTAGCCATGTAGACATAATTTATTTTTACCCTTATTCGACGTAATAATTTCCATGGCGCACAGAAGACAAATATAATTGCAATGAGAACGAATGTAACTGTACAATGATTGAAATGTGCAGTGACTTTATACATATTTTCTAATTCTATTCTACTCTATTTTGCTACGAAAGACTGTTAATCCCTTCTTATCATTATCATTATATTGTTTGTTGTTTAAACTTTCTAATGATGTCTATTTATTACTTGCCTAACCAAAAACCCTTATCTCATAAGGTACTTATGTTAATGGAATAATAATATTCTTGGTACAAAGGAATAGAAATTGTTGTACTATGCTTTCGGTATTTTTTCCGTAGGTATTTTTTCCTTAGGTATTTTTTCCTAGGTATTTTTTCCGTAGGTATTTTTCCTTAGGTATTTTTTCCGTTTATGGATTTGAAGCCTCAATCACATCCATACTGTATTCAAAATCGTTTACTGCACTAGAAATCATCACCATTTTCAAAATTGTCTTCGCCTGCAATACAAGACGTGTCTTCGGGATCGAAATCTAATACTACGTCTTCATCGGCTTCACAATTTGATGAGCTGGACGGTTTCATAAGCGAGTTAATGGCGTTATTACGAAAAAGAGTCCTGAAAATTCTTGCTGTGGGATTCCGATTATAACCTCCTTTCTGTCTGTATATTGAAAATAGATTTTCAAGTGCATCGTGATTCAGTCGATTTGTCAGTACAAAGCTCATGCCTTTCAACTTTTCATCTCTGTAAAAAAGTAGTGTTCCCTCAATAGATTGAATTAGTCCATAATCAAGGCGGTCGGCTTAATTTTTTACTGTTGTGATCTTTTTTATGTAATCTAGAGAGATATTGTTTTCCTTCTTCTAAAGTTGCCATTCCCAAGCTGTTTTCGTCTGACAAAGCCGACTTGTAAAGATTTTTATCATATAGACGCCGACTATTGAGTCAATCAAATACTTTATCCATTAAATCAATAAAATCACACATTATGAGCTTTTATTATTTGGGCTGACGTAAAGAAATTTTCAAAATAATGATTGTTTCCTCAACTACTAATTTTTTTATGTTATTTGTTAACTTTCTAATAATATTATATTATGCAGTATGGTCCTAGTGCAGATTCAGCGCTGTTCCTCAAAGGCGCCCACTTTTAGTGGATAGAGGTTGCTGTTGTGATGAAAAACTCGCTATTTTTGAAATATCTAAATCCGAAGGGTGCCATCTAGCGGTAACGTTTGGCATACCTCGCAACGGCCGGTTGCACGGCGCCCCCGGGAAAATAACGGCGGGCGACATATCGCAAAGTCCGCCGCTGATATAAGCATTCTGAGTAAAATATTCAATGGTAATACTCATACCGCGTATTTAGGGAAGACTGAAGGTGTATCATAAATAAAGTCAAGGATATACTAGCCGTAAAGGTCTGCTGGACAGCTTGTTTTGGTAGTAGCACGCAAGATCCTACGCGTCGGTTTTGTAACTCGGTAATGAATTAGTTATGTAATTAAAATATGATGAGTTGGTTTAGATAAAGTATTATCGTAATACTGTCTATTCAACCTTCATCTGCTCGTAAATAATATTTCTGTTAGAGTAAGGTTTCAGTTTAGTTCCGTTTTATATCTTGCTATAAACAGAACACCGACGATTTGTATGTTCTTAAAATAAAACATTTTTTAAAAACACTTTTCGTCATTAATAACTCATTATTGATGAAGTCTTGGATGTGCGAAAGACATTAAAACGAATTTTCGACAATTACAATGTATCATTTGGATTTTAATCCTTAATTGCATATTCCTTAAAATCAACCACACCCAGGAAGACCGCTACCTCTGGTGGAGGACAAGCTGCGCTGAAGCAGAGGAAAAGGTAATTCCTAAACCAAATTGCGAACCAACCGATCGCCATAGGCAAGCATAGCTGGTTCCCGCAAATCCTGGCTATTGAAGTCACTTAAATACATAATTCAACTAGAAAATGCTGAAAGCATTGTAAGTACGAACGTTTATTTTTGCAAACCATTGCTGCACTCTTTTTTAAAATAAATATTGAAACTTACTAATTTAGTTAAGTTAATTTAAGTTCACTTGAACTACTTGTAAGCAAGAAATCTGGAGTATTGATTAACAAAACTTACTACACCTGCCAGACTGCTAAGAGTTCATGGTAGGAACCCTGTTAGATTAATTTACGAGGCTTGTTCAACTGAAACCCATCTTTGATTAACTTAGCCTTGAAAACAAATGCGATAATTCTGTAACGGTCCACCCTTTTTAGTCTAGGGGTTGGAATATTCTGGGTAGCTCAGGGCCAGATCCTTGTTTAAAACTAAAGAAACTATCCAACTGTAGTGGATTAAACACTTTATTATTGATATTTGCATTAGTTAGTTACATGCAGGTATACACACACAGTATAGAATGTACTTATTAATTACTAAAACTAACTATTAACCTTTATATACAATTAAATAAAATGAATCTGAAAGTTTAACATATTTTTCTTACCAAACTTAATACCTTACTTTCCTATACAACGGAATGAAAATAAGATAAATATTAACAGGGTCGAAAGCACTTAATAAAGGATTTATATTAGTACAATTACATTAAATAATCGAATAACGGAGTTTATGGGCACCGCTTGGTATGCAACCCAAATTGCATACAACCAAAATGTAGTAAATACCACTTTACTGAAGCACGTGAAAATCAACTAGGTTAGGTTCGCACACCCGGTGTTCCTGTAATAAACTAATTATCGGATTTCGGGTAACCAAATTTATATTTACGGACAACTGCAACTAGCCGCTAGTCCAAGCGAGCTGCACTCTCTTGCTATCGGCGGTCCGCGGCCAGGATATCGGTGTTTTTGGTGTGAATGAATTCAACTTACGGAATTATAACCTGGAATTTTCGGCTACGTCCACATGCATAAACTTTGACTGGGGCCAATAGGTGAGTACAATTTAGTAAGCGTATTTTAGCTCGTACCCTCCCTTAGTTAATCTTCGTACCACTGTAATGGGTTAGGAAATATGGAATTTAACGTAGAATGGGTGACAGGTTTGAATCGGATATTAAAAGGATTCTTTTAAAGCTTAAGGCTACAAAACCCTACGTATAAATTCGCTAGCTCCGTTGAAAAGGGGAAAACAACCCCTACGCTATTGAGAAAACGAATTATACCTTTAATAATCTTTTCTGAAGTTTAAGTAAGCAATAAAAATTAGGGATATGACCCAAGTTCCTATTTCAAACCAAACTTTTCGACTGGTCCTATATACAGCGTAACCTCACAGGGAAACGACCCAAAGTGATTTACGCGGGATATATTTCCACACTTCGCTGACAACAATTCGTAGCTCGAATTGAAAAAGGGCAATATGTAACGAATGTTACACGGGCGGACTTGACTTTGCAAAACAAACTGTAGTTGACTGGGATTAAAAATCTTTACTTTAACTGGTACAGGTATTTTAACGTTACTGGATTTTTGGGTAACAGGTAATCTAAACGGCGGCCTGACTAGATCTCGGTTGAAGTTCTTCCTTGACTGGTTCGGACGACTGGTTCGGACTCAAGTTACTTGTTCTGGAGCTGGGATCCCCTTTTATACCTCCCATTCTTATTCTAAAATGTTGCTAATAATTTTTATGTTGGCGGGGAGACCTACTGACGGTAGAAACAAGGTGGGAGACGGGTACCAATCCTGAATCCGAGCCCCACCAGGGCCTTTCCGCTGCACTACGCGGACACAAAATTTAATTTAAAATTTATTTAGACCGCGCACTGGACACTTCGTTACAATTCAAATGACGTTTATTAATGTTAGTAGTGTTTGTAAGCAACACATTAATAGGTTTCTGATGTTTGAATTTGATTCTGACTTTTAAATCTTGCTTTTTGAAACGGCGCTTGTTGTTGAAAATCTGTCCAAGTTTGATCAGCGTGCGGTATTTTTATGCGTTGAGGGTGTGCAGCTATTGCAGATCCATACGTGAATGCAAGCAATGTATTGAAATGCATGTATTGCGTACCCAACTGTGAAGGAATTGTGTCGTAAATGTAAGAAAGGAAAAGAGAGGACTATGGATGAGCCGCGACTAGGTGCACGGTATACTGCATTAACAGAAAATAATATGGCATGTGTGGAAGGCCTTATAAGAGAAAATCGTCGAATTGTAATTAGAGAAATTTCATAAATTGTTGCTGCAAGTGTAGAATATGTCTGTAGTATTGTAGTATAACAAAACTGCTTGTGAATAGGCTTATCTCTGCAACACCTCACAGACTATAGGCAAAATGGTGATGACTTTCTTCTGTCAATAGTTGCTGGTGATCTATACAATGAAACTTTGCAGAAGCTTCATCAAGCAATAAGACGGAAACGTCTAGCAAAACTTACGCTTGGGGTCATTTTGCTGCACAACAATGCTAGGCCTCATGTTGCTAATGTGGCAAAAGAAAATCTTCAACGAAAGAAATGGAGGGTTTTAAAGCATCCACCCTACAGCCTAGATCTATCGCCTTGCGATTTCTATATTTTTGGACCGCTGAAATCGGTCGGCATTTTGAGTCTGACGCAAAAGTACAGATAGCGGTGGAAGACTTCTTCAATCAGTAGCCACAAGAATTTTATGAGCAGGGTATACGTCGGTTAGTAAAACAGAGGGATAGGTGCCGCAACTGTGACGGTAATTATTTGTAATTAAATTTTTCAATAAATTTATGTAAAGCAGAGACGGGTATCAATTGAACACACCTCGTAGTTAACTATCATAAATACATATAATCTATTCACGATTGAGTTGCCATCCAACAGGCTGTGGAAATCTGGGGGAATGTGTGGTATCATTGAAATTTGCCAATTAATTAAGTTGGGTTATGTTAGTTTTTCTTGATGGAGGTTATGTTTTTTGAAAGCAGGCAATGTTGCCAGTGGAGCTTGTTTGTTCATTTAACGTCCGCCTATTGCTGCTCAATATTGGTTTACAATACTTAGATATAATAATGATTTCATTATAAATAAAATAATAACTATAATTTAAATGTTGTCGTAACACATTCCAAATACGTATTTCTGCTCTTTTTACACGAGAATTCTGAACTCAAATCGTATGTATACCTTAGATCATACACATTTACATGGATAATACTACTCCATAAGAAACTAGGTACGTCACTGTTGTAAGGATCCCAACAAACTTTTTTTATCTGTCTCTTTTGCCGTTGCATGACATCCAATAATGTTGTTTCACTTGTACCCTTTTCAATATTGGCGCTTGCCCAGTTGCTGTTGACGTATGGCGAGAATTACACAAATTAAACTGTCAGTGGGAAAAGTCACAAGAACAGCGCATAACCTGCAAATGTGGAAACGTTTTGTGTTATTGAAATTTTTAATTTTAATCTAAAATGGTGCGAAAATGCGTTATTTGCAGTGCTCCTCAATCAAGGAACTGTTTGTTTTCATTTCCGTAGACGTAGGTAGAGTGTTTATACTTCAAAAAAGAATAATTCGAATGATGTTTAACCTTTCACCAAGAGAACATTGCCGACCAATTTTTCAGAATAATCGTATACTAACGTTAACATCCATATTTATACAAAAGTGCGTCCTGTATGTAAGAAAGAACCCTAAGAACTTCCCTCTTGTAAATGATAATCACACTTACAGCACCAGATCCTGTAATAACCTTCAGATAGGTTACTATAATTTAAGCTTATACAAAAAGTCTCCAAGATCCTGCTGTACCTCTCTGTATAATAAACTGCCTAGAAATCTTAAAAATATCATAAATGAAAAGACGTTTGATGGACAGTTCAAAACTTGTTTAACGGAAAATGCCTTCTATACCTTAGAAGAGTATTTAAACCTATAGAAGAAATAAATAAACATTATATTAGATTACTGTATTTTTCTATTTCCGGTTTATAAAGCCGTTTCTAAGCGCACTGTTTTAGCTTAAAAACAGTACGTTAAGGAGGCCTATATCGTACTGTTTTTAGATTTGTTTTTTTTTACGATGTTGGTAGCTTGATTAGAATTTGAAAGTTTGAATGTGCGTTTCAGCCACCTGTCAGTGATGCCATTAATGTTTATAAAAACTCCCTAGTAATCGCTTTGGACGTAAAATTTTCTACATTAATTTATTTTTAAAATTACTCTTAAACTTCCTCAATAGGAAAAATAATATAAAGAACACGTTTCATAGACCACTTGTCGCACTCGTCCGTTGAAAAAAACCGACGCTCGCGTTCGTTTTTCAAACTTCGACTCTGTGCGTTAAGAAAAGCCTTATGAAACAGTTCTTTAATATTACTATTTACTTTATTATTTATTTAATAAATATTTGACAGTTATAGAGGTGTCAAATAATTAATTTTGAAAAATGGCAAGAATGGTTTTGTCGCAAGATTTAAAAGACTGCGATAATTGCACTGGTTATATTAGTTACATTTACTACATATTTAAATTTCCAGCCGTACAACACGCGTGAGCGCATGCGTAGATTACATAAGGTTACATACAGAGAAAGATGGTAGATATGGTTTATTGGTATTAGGAAGAGAAGGAACAAAAATAGTTTGTCTGTGATATCTTTACAACACACTTTACAATCTGTTGTCATATCCATGTAAATGTACATGATCTAAGATGTATACAGAACATATTCCACGCCATTCTTTGTTGTCCTATATTTAGGTCTTGCAGCAAATTAAGAAGAATTAATGTCCATGCCGCTCATGTTTCAAATTGATATTATGGTAGTCCAGTGGTTGACTGTTTGTCTCTGGTGCTAAGAGACCCAAGTTCGTATTCCACTGAGGTCAGTGTTTTTCTTTTTTGATATTGGAGTAATTGTCTCAAAAATTTAATTTTGGATGCAACGACGTGTTTTTCTTCACATAAAATTTTGCGTCCATTTACCATTTTGTGTTTGTAACCCATTGATTTAATAATTTTAAATAAAGTAGTCCCCCCCTTGTATTCCAAATTTTCGCGAGAGTCAGCCAAGAGTTTGCCGAGAGTAAAATGTTCATTCTTCAGAAGATACTGCCAAATTTGTCGTTGCAAATCTTTTCTAAACGTGTACATTAAGAAAACGTCCGTCTTAGCGCATACACTACAAATGGAAGATTTCCAAACGTCCTGTCCTTGTGATAAAATGTCCCCTATACAACGCTCAGACACCTAAAATTATAAGTAATTTGCAATTGCATATTTAAGAAATAATACATGCTTACCCCAAGTATATCAATTAATCGATTTATAATCGTAAATCGTGTGATGTCTGGCCTATCTCTTTTATAATGGTTGAAAGCTTTCACAATTTGCAGTTTAGTAACTTTGTTAATAACTTTCACTATTCTGACAATTAACTACATAGGTATAATATATTATGTGTTTTATTAATTCTAAATTTACTAGATTATTGCAGCTGCTCGCAAATTATATTATCTGTTACAATATTTAGATTAATATCTTGTTCAGGACAATCACCACCATCATCCTCACCTGGACCTTCGTCCATTGTGACGTAACAGTTAAAGATCTAAAAGATAACCCCGGACTGTATTCTTTGGTTAAAGGCAAAGAAAGTACTTGGACTGTGATCAAAACCCTAGACTATACCCCTTTAGTGTATAATTATAAAACGCATAAAACCAACTTGGTTTTAACTCCATGACTATATTAAATAAATAAATATAATCTACTTCCGCATAGATCTTTTAATATTGCTAATACTACAGTATTTAGATAGAGCCGACCGATTGTTCGATCAATTATCTCCCGAACTTTAATTGAAAAATAAATCAGAAAGAAGCAAAGCCGACTAACTCGGCGATATAATAAAATTACTTACCGGAAACCTTAATGCAGAGGATGGCAGACGATATGACGAACTTATAAATGAACTAACTAAATCCACTGACACGCAAAAAACTATCCTACAAGGCCAAGCATTAATACTAAACCATACAATTATTACTTTCACTATAAATATTAAAAACCTTGTTAAAAACCAAAAAATTTAGAATGAAGATCTAATTGTAAGCAAAATTATTCGTGATGCTAAATTAGAAATTTTACTATCTCCCCCTTTACTGTTTTGGACCAATCGATCCAATCCTTACAGTTATTCATATCAACCTGTTCAGACCTTGAAACTCCTCTAATGTTTGCCCAAACAAACATCTGTAATCGAGAATAACGCTTTATTATCAGCTTTGGAATTTATTTCAGATAACCTGCAAAAACTACAAACAACTGTCAAAAGAACTCTACATTTACCATGTCCTATTAATCAAAACAATCTGCGTGTATACCAATCATTAATTCAGATAAAAGCCTATCGGAAGAATACTACCTTTACCTTTTGATATGAAATTCCCCTTATAAAACCATTTTTTGAATATCAGTATATATGTTACCGCTAATATGTAAAATCCGTTAATACGCATAATAACTAACTAAATCAGGAATTATGCGAAATAACTAAAATGGTTAATTATTATGCATTTGAACCTATAATGTTAGTTACTACGCATATTAACCAAACGTTTTAAGTTATTATGTATATGCACTGATATCAGTCCATTAATTATGCATAAGAGCTACAAATAGAAAAAGCAAATGAATACAACATCACCCTGTATTTGGCTTTCGTAGACTTTGAGAAGGCCTTCGACACCGTAGAGACGTGGGCAATATTACGGGCATTAAGAAACTGCAGAATAGACCAACGATATATTGATCTTTTAGAAAATATTAGCAAAAAGGCCACAGCTACCGATAAAATGCATCAACCCACAGATCCAGTTCCATTGAAAAGAGGAGTACGACAAGGAGACTGTCTATCACCCAAGCTGTTCACGCTAGCCCTGGAAGACATCTTCAAAAAACTTGAATGGCAAAATATAGGAATAAATGTGAACGGAAAAAGACTCAATCATCTGAGATATGCGGATGATATCGTACTTATAGCTGAAAACTACGATGACTTGAATTATATGGTAAATAATTTGAATAGACAAGCAGCAAGTGTTGGGTTAAAGATGAATCTTGCCAAAACAAAAACGATGATGCCAACAGAACAACAAGAAACAGTAAACGTAGATGACATAACTATCGAAAACGTCGAAGAATATATATATCTGGGACAGATAGTCCGCCTTGACCGAGAAAGCCAAGCGAAAGAATCCAAACGAAGATCCAAGTTAGCATGGGCAGCTTTCGGTAA